>QEPC01012458.1:3144436-3168955 GCA_003113815.1 Sphenodon punctatus
TTTTAGAGCAAAAGTTATCCCCAGTTTAACTTATGGAGGGGAAATTACTACAGTATCTTATTGTAGTAGGATGGAGGTTCCGCAGAATCTCTTTCTTCGTAACATTTTGGGGGCTCTTAAAGCAACTCCGCTTGTTATACTCAGGTTAGAAACAGGAATGTTATCGGTTGCTGTTCAATTCAATCTTAGAGTTTTTTCCTTTTGGAAGAGCATTATGAAGGGGAGTCCTGGACTAGTAACTGATTGTTATATAGAGGAAAAGGAGCATGTGGGATTTCCACAATACCCATGGCTTAAGCATTTAAAGCATCTGACTAGTGTTATAGACCTTCCAAAAGGAGAAGAGGGTCTACCTGACAGCAGACTTCCTAAATGGGAGTTGCAAGTAAGAATAAAAGAATGGGCTAAAAAGAAAGACCTGGAACTTTTTACAGCAAAATAAAATTTCAGTATATTATCCTAGAGTTAAGATTGCAGTCAAATTAGAGTTTTATTTGAAAAAGATTCAGGACCCCAGGCTAAGAAGAATGTTTATGCTACTGCGTTTTAACTTGTTTGAGACAGCTGAAGTTAGAGGTAGGAGGGAGGGCATACCACGAGCAAGAAGAACTTGTATGACTTGTCCATCGGTGGTGGAAACCCGCCCTCATATTATGCTAGAATGTCCTAAGTATGCGATCTTTAGGGAAATTTGGATTCGACCTGTGCTCGAAGACGGGACTTTAGATCAGCCAAAGACTTTTGAGGAGATATTAACTCTAACGGACGAAGCACAAATCAAAGCAGTGGCAATGTTTTTATTAATTGTGGAGAGGGAAAATAAAAGGATGAGCTGAATAGCTCAAATTATTTAACCATAGATGATTCTTGGGATCTGTTAATTTACCCCTCAGTTTTTATGCTTTTAGAAATATGAATTGTAAAATGATTTATGTTTTTGTATTGTGAATAGCAAAATCTACTGAAACAATAAAATGTTTGAGTTGAGTGTGCCCATGGGAAATGGAGCACACTTGTCTCCACCTGCCACGGCCACATACCCATCCCCCCCCCCACTGCTGTCAATGGAAAAAAGGCCTTTGACAACACCCTGCCTGTAGAGGAGAGCATGGAGAGAGGTGGGATGGCAATGTAGCATTGGAAATGCTTCCCAATCCCTATGTCAGCAAAATTCCTTTAGAGCTTTTCTTGTGTAGAGATGATGAAATCATTTTAAATGTGCCTTTTCAATCCTAACTGAAATCTAGTGAGAGAACTCCCCTGTTTGGTTTGGGGCTGGCTTTTTGTTGGAACTGGTTGTAAGATTTCAGCTACATTAAATTTGCCCATTCCTTTCCTTGATGGGAAAAGATTGCAGATAGTGAACTGGGTGGATATGATTAGATCCAAACTGAATTTTACAACGTTTTTTAATTTTTTTTTTTTAATAGCTTTATTTTCCAGTTCTACCGATTTGTGTACATGGTATCGACAGGAATAGCCATGCTGATGTCCGTGCAGGCCTGTTCATTGGCTAAAACTAGAATGAGAGTGCTCTACATGTTGAACCTCCAAACCGTCACAAGCTACTCCAGATCGGGAATCCACTAGCTTCTCACCAGACCCATTAGGATTGGGTCTGGCCGCGGAACAAACATTCACGTGGCTGAGTGGGAAGCCGCACAAATGTGTGGCCATCTAGTTCTGCCCTGCACTGCACTCAGTGACCCACACACTCATGATGGGCAGCCATGGCGGCTAGTGATGACTGCTATGGTGGCCAGTCATGGTGGCCATTCTGGACTGGGCTGGAAACAGTGGGTTGCCACGTGTGATAGCCCATTTTGGCCAAGTCAGGCAGACTGTTTCCCGAGTGTGTTGGCGGCTAGCCTGGGCTGTGATTCCAGAGGTCTCCGGGATCACTGTCTGGGCTAGCCATCATCATGCCTGGGGAAACCCTGGGGCAAATATCTGGATTGCCCCCAAGAAACATGTCGGTGGCCCGTGGGTTCAAGAGGGCCTAAGTAGGCCGCTGTCATATTTAACACTCACTCTTCTGTCCTTGAATCCAGAATCATAGAAGTATTTTAAAACAAAACTGTACAGTACAGCAGTTGATGGTACTGCCTGGATAAATTTATGACACATAACTTGTGAGTAGTTTTCTATTTGATGCTTCAGGAGAAAATCTTTTTTCCACAAAAATACATTTTGTAGGGGCTTTTTTTGCATTCCCCCCCTCCCCCTTTCTTTCTGAAGTATCAAAGTTGTCTGTAACTGGAGGAGGGGCTGGTGGAGCATTCTGGTACCTGGGTACTATAATTATTAGGGGTGCATCTGTAATATTTTCTATTAGTTATGAAAATGAATGGAACCCCATTAGTTTTTTTTAACTAATGTTTTGTTCATGAGGTGTGATTGTTATATTTTTAAACTAAAAAATAAAATAAAAAATTTAAAAATCACTACAGTTGTGCAAAATGGCCACCGGACTGTTTTGCGTATGTGCTCCCTTTTCCAAAATGGTGCTGGCAGCATCAGCGCCATTTTGGAAAAGGGTGGTGCATGCGCAGAACTAAGGCTGAAACTCAGTCTCATTTTTTTCTTGATTCTGGTGAAGAATCAAACTTCTTGACTCGATTTCCACGAGAAACTAGAAAAGCCCCAATTCACAACCCTTTCTCGATCAAGATTTTTTCCTCAATTTACTTACTGGAGCTACACGTGTGCTGTGTCGCATCCCGTGTCCATCTGTCTCTGTCTCTCCTCCCTTCACTCCTTTTCTGCAGCCACCAACTCCATGTTGGGGGAGGCAGAAACACAACGGTGTATGCACAAAATGGCTGCTGGGCTGTTCTGCACATGCTCAGCCTTTTTCCAAAATGGCGTTGGCAGCAACCTATCGACATACACCATTTTTCTCATGTGCATGCTTTTTTTCTTGAGAGATTCTTGAGAGATTCTCGCACCATTAGTGAGATCTTCTGAAGATCTCACTAAGGGTTCTCAATTCTCGTGAGATTCTCGTGAGAACCAAATTGATTCTTGTTTCAGCCCTATGCAGAATGGCCCGGCAGACATTTGCACATGCACAGTGATTTTTTTTTTTTTAAATTACGTTTTAATTTTTAAAAAGAAGGGGGAAAAAAGCCCTAAATGGTAGGGTCGTTTACAAAAACCACCAAAAACAAAGGGTTTTTTGAAAACGAAAACAGTAGGGGTGCCTTCTGCACACCTCTAATAATTATATGTTGGGTGCCTAGCCGGTGGGGCCTGCATGTATGCTCAGGGTCTAACTGATCGCTATATTTGGGGTTGAGAAGGAATTTTCCCTAAGGCCAGATTGACACTTGGCTCAGAACGTTTTTTTACCTTCCCCTGCACCATGGGTGTGGCTCACCTGCTTTAGACATCTGGATCTTTCTTTTTATAAAAGCATTTCCTGTTATTTCAGGCATTGGTGTGCTCTGGCTTGTCCTGGTCTCTACTGGTGGCAGATTTTTATAATTGATGGATTTTTCTGTGCAGATGGTTTGGGTTAGACTTAGGTGTGGTGAATCCTGCATGGGCGTAGGGACAGAACTAGATGATCCTTGATACCCCTTTCAGCTCTGACTCTATACGCACAGTATCAGAAAGGGGTGCTGCAGTCTTTGCACAATGCATATAAGTACAAGTAGGCTAATTAAGTGGTAATGATCATAAAGGAGTTCTGTTTAATTGATGTACTTATTTAAATTGGTATCCTACCCTTTCTCAAAGTCTCAGGGCAGCTAGCAACGTGTATAAAATATAAAAATCCATAAAAGCAAAACACAACCCCTCCCAAACCCCCCTCAAAATCCTACCCCAAACCCCTTAAGATGCAGAGTTCAAATATGGGTGTGAACCAACACAAGGAGCTGGTGAGCATGGGAAGTGGTGGAAAGGGGACTTTGGTTTGACCATGGCAGTGCAAGGCCAGCTCTGATATTTGCATCATGATATGTGTTTTTAAATTCAGAACGCACTCCAAGGTAGGATGTGCACACCTAGGGCTAATTCAGACGTGCGTTTAAATCGCACCGCGGTGGCGGCGGCATCGAGCGATTTAAAGCACCACGCACTTCCGGGTTGGTGTGAATGCACCGACCACGCACACTTCAGCCTAATGCGAACTGTTGGAGTGCAGTTTGGAAAGCTGCTCCGAGCAGCTTTTAAAACCGCACTCCAACAGTTTGCGTTACGCTGAATTGGTGCATTCACACCAACCCAGAAGTGCACGGTGCTTTAAATCACCCGATGCCGCCGCTGCTGCTATGCAATTTAAACGCACATCTGAATGAGCCCTTAGCGATAACGTGTTCGTGTCATCAGTAGAAATGAAATCAGTCTTAACAACAGGGTAACATTTGGCAGATCCACCTACAGCAAGCCAAATTTACAGGATAAAAGTCTGATTTATTTGTTCTTTTTTAAGAGCTGTAATTGAAAGCTTCAAAGAATGAGAATGGGGTAGGTTTATTTAGCTTAATTACTATTAAAGTAGTTTGATAACTCAGGTACTAAAGGAGAACTTTGAGATTTGAGAGATACCATCTGGATCACAGGACTGAAGACTTTCAAATCTCCCAAGTCCCAGAGATCAGAGTGATGCCATTAATACAGAGAGAGCTGCTCTGGGCCCTTTGACACATCGCTTTTGAAGGACCAGGAGCAGGAAGAGAGAGCTCTTTGTTTGCAATCAGAATAAACTCATTGTACACCCAGACAATTAACTCTTCAATTGACTTGCCAACCTCTTTAAAGCCACTGCGCTCCCTCTCCTTCTATCTCAACTCTATTCAGACACTTAAGCGCACCAGTGTTTTTTTTTGTTTATTATTCTGGGGGGAAAAAAGACCTTCATAAGAATAGTTGGAGCGGATCAACATTGTCCTCCCAGCAGCATTTATCTCCATCCGGCAGTGAATGTGTCAATCAGGAATCAAAAAGCCAAACAGAAGAGGCTTTGAATCGTGTCATCAGGGGTCGAAGTGACTTCCAGCTGTCTTTGCGTGGGACAGCCTTTCTTGCAGGGCAAAGAATTGGACTGTGACACAAATGTACTTGCTATATTGGACCACAAAGTTCTTGGGGCTTGAGTTTTGTTTTTTTGTTTTTTGTCATATTGCCGCACCTGCAAGGGAGATGTGAGAAGAGAAAGTAAGGGGGAGGGGATAGGATGGGAAGTTAATGCTCTTTCTGCCTGGCTGATTCCCAGAACATACCCTTTTTAGTCAATACAAGGGACACATTTATACACCGTACTATATAGTGAATTTAAAATGTGTACAAATATCCACGATAACTAGAGTGCATGACAATCTCAATAGTCAAAGCTCTCTAGGCTCTTGACTTTTAAAGCTTCATGTTTATAACTTCATCAAAACTCTCCCCTCCTAGATTGAATTGAAGTTCTTTAGGTCCGATCTTTAGCCAACGGGATAGCTATTCATCATTTTTATTTTATTTTGTAGTGGTTTGTGTGTGTGTGAAAATCAACTTGTAGCTGCTGTAGAAGCTCAGTTTTATTTTAGTGGGCAGAGACACAAAATCTGTTGGGTGAGCTAGGTCCAGACTAAGGGACTATATAACAGGTTGCCTGACGACACAAGCTGACCTTGATTTGGCCAAGTAATAAGTTGTTTAAAAAATGTACAGTGCCGCAGTTTTTGAAAACATCCTAAGAATTAGCCTTGTGTGTGTGAGCATAATAAGAATCTATGGAAGTTAGGTCATACTAAGCAAATATGAAAATGAGTTATCAATATACAGAGCTATGCCTGAGAATTCAATGTATGTGTTGAATCTACAATGTCTGTAGTTTGCGACAGAGCATGCAGCAGTTTCTTGCATGGGATATATTGGCTAATGACTCAGGGATGGGGAACCTTTCTCCTCCTATGGGTCATTCTGAAAATGAGTACAAGCTCCATGAGCTGGCTAGAAGTTGAAGTAGAGATGCTTAAGAGGGTGTGCTCAGGACGGGGGAAGGAAGGGCTCTATCCTCTTTTATTAATTACATGCCCTTATACCTGCTCTCTTACCCTGAGCTCACTCTTTCAGTGCTTGAGAGTAGGGACTAGGCCCATGGGTTTAATCCAGGAATTGGAAAGGGGCCAAATAAAAAGTCATTAGCCTGTAGGACAGAGGTTTTCCACCCCAGTTTATGTATTCATGTATTTATCTATTCATGTACGCATGCGCAAAGCCATGAGACTGTTGTAAGATCATATATTAATGACAGTTTAGCTGATATGTCTGCATGTGGAGTACAAATAGTGGCTATGTCTGGAATGACACGAAGACCTCATTCAGACGTGGTTTAAACAGCACTTACAAGTGTGGCGGTTTGATGTGAAGGTGAAGAATGCGCGCACAGCTGACGTCTGAAAAGGCACCGCGCGCATGAATTGAGCTTGTCAGCGCACTGACAGGCGCGCTCTACTGCGCGGGCAGGATCAAGCATGCGCGCGGCGTCTTTTCAGACGTCATCTGCGCACACACTCTTCATCTTCGCATCGAGCCGCCTGCACTTGTAAGAGCTGTTTTAAACCATGTCTGAATGAGCCGCTAGATACCTAGCACGGTTCTGAGTGCTACCACAATGGAAACAGTAGCTACAAACTGAGCCTTCGGGGAAGAGAACTGAATGGGATTCCATTTAAAATACCGTATACATAAATATTTTTGCTTTGGAAAAATGTTCACGGGAAAAGGTCAAAGACTATGAAAATTTTTCTTGCGTCCTCTCTGCCAGCAGTGCAGACCTTAGGGACCCGTGCTGTCTGTGGGGGGTGGGTGGGTGGGCAAGTAGCTCTCCTTCACTATGGATGTTAACAAACAAGACACTAGCTGGTGGCAGTCCAAGTTTGGTCTGTGCAGCTCCCACTCACATGTTTAGCGAGTAGAGCCTAGTAAACAGGCAGCCCCCTGCATGTATTTCTTGTGTGTTTGGGCATCCCCCTCTCGCAAGTTTAGCACAACAAGCCTAATAGACAGGCAGGCACTCTTTCCTGTCGCACTTCACATAACCCCTTGCGTGCACATGATGTATGCAACCTAATTGACGGGACACAGACACTGAGCCCACAATTTGCCCGCATGGTGGGCTCCACATGCTCCAAGACCCCACCGTGAGTGGGGGCTGTGTGTTCAGTGGGTGGTGGCCACACGGTCAGTAGGGGTGGACACCTAATAAACTGACTGTGGACACCCACCTGGTGTGGGCTACCATCTCATTTGTTAACACACTATATCTGCAATGCAATCCTTGCTGTAGCCATGAGGAAGGAGCGCTCTTGGGCACGGCAGTCAGAGGGAAGGAATGTTCTGGATCTCTACTGATCAACTCCTCAGTGGTACCAGCCGCACTCCTTCTGCCCCCCCGCTCCCTAGAACCCATAGTTTTCACTGAAAGTGGGGCTGAGTGCTTCTAGGTCTGCGCTGGTTTAGCAGGGACTAAAACTAGGCCTGAAATGGATTGCCTGTTCCATATCTGTGAAGATAATCCACCTTTTTGGAATGGCAGGTGGAAATCCAACATGTTTGATCCTTTCCATTATTCTGGTTCAATAACTCTGCTTATTTCAGTTGTTTCTTTTCCGTCATTTATTTGATATTGTGCAAAGAATTGGGAGAACGGTCAAATTGGAAAGCAAGGACCCAGGAAGGAGCAGGGAGCCACAATCACTCAGCAGGGTGTGGGTCTTGTCGAGAAGCCAGATAGACACCAGTTGCACAGACCCTTCCTGCTGCAGCTTTGTATAGCCCAGAGTAGCCAATGAGAGCATGAGCTAGCATCTTCCAATCAAAAGCATGTGGGGCATGCTGTCATCCAGTGGAGCTTTGAGTGCTGTATACAGGGCAACGCAGCATGTCTTAGGGTGTTTTTTAAACAAGATGCTACCACACATGGCCACTCAGGAGCCACTCATCTGATGGCCTGTCTGAAGACGGAGGGAGGGAATGTGCTGTGAGCCATGCAGCACCGGCTTCTGGCCACTCGCAGAGCACTGCTGAGAAATCCGGAGTGCTCCATGTGGGACAAGCCGAAAAGGCGTGTGGCAACCGGCAGTCAAGCACCCCCTGCCCCTATTATGAACAACGGCAGCAGCCAGCCACACCAGCAGACTGGTCTTCCACTCATAGGCACCGTGGGCGGGGGACATGGACTTTGAAAGTCACAGAAACTGGCCGTGAACTGGGGAGTCTGGGTTCCCCAGTGCTCTCGCTGGGATATGCCAATTTCAATGGCCAGCCTGGTGTGTTTCCCCCTCCTCCATGGTCTGTGCCGGGGGAGTGCAAGGCAGCTGCCATGGTAGCCACCCATTAGAATAACTCGGCACACACTCCACCTGTGTGGTTTCTCCCCAGCAGTGCCACTCAGTGGCCATGCCCACCCACCTCCCAGCCTTGCTCATTTAACAACATCCAATGTCAAGCAGCTTAACTTATGCCCTGTCTCTTATACACATCTAGATGTGTATAAGAGACAGGGGGGAGACAGGGAGAGGGGACAGTGGGAGAGACGGGAGAAGAGAAACAAACATTCAGGCAGATACGAAGTCTCAGGTGCATGTGCTTGGCTTGGTTACAATCAGGTTGCTGGATGCATAAGGATATTTACTCAGGATGCATCAGACCTATATTTTACTTATTGATTTTGTTGAAAATACAGGCAATTCACAAATCAAAGGGAGAAAATGCATGAAGACACAAGACAGGCCCTTAGTTGCATTCATCCCTCTTCATTTCAGTGAAACTGTGCAGAAGGCAGGATCAGAGTTCCCTTTTTTCCCTATTGGAGTTAAATTTCTTATTTAATGTGCATGGAAATGAATACGACTAATCATTGTTCTGATAAAAATCTCCTTTAGCTTCAGTTAGTCCTTTCTTGTACTGAGTTAGTCTGTACTGAAGATGCTGTATATGTTTTGTTCTCCCTGGCATTTTTTCCATAAACAGCTAGGATTTTGTAACTGCTTCCCCCCCCCCCCTCTCCCTTCTTTCCCCATAATGCATATGATGCAGGGTCATGGAACACCAGCTGCATGGCAAGGTCTCTAAAGCTGCAACATGAAAGAAATGTCCTTTGCCACTACATCCAGCACCGTAACAATCGACAGAACAAACCCAGAAACTTCCAGGTTTTCCCCCTGGGAAGCTAAAGAATTTGTTTTCTCCTTGCAGTACAAGTTGCTTTCCCCCACAATTTTGTGCAATTTTGATACTGTGTAGAGATGGACACGAACAAAGATTTTAAATTCAAACACTGAAGGCTTCAAAATCTGCATCCATATGGTTGTGATTTGAGCCTATCTGCCTAATGGGCCAATTGGAATCCAAACATCCCTGGATTTGGGCAAAGAGCTGGAAACCTGAACTTGCATCCAGTCTCTTTGCTGTGTGGCCCAGCTTTAACATAGTTTGACTTTTCTGTATGTGGATTTTTGTTAAAGCCTCTAAATGAGAGAGGCTCCAACACTGTCACATGGCATGGTGTTTTGTATATGGGGAAGGTAATATAAGAAATCGAGTTCTCTTCTCCCCATTTTTAATAACCATACTAAAGTCAGACAAAAGCATGATTATGGAACTTAGAAATAAATTTTGCCTACTGGTGATCCTGCTTAACAGCTCTGTAACAAAAAGCAATGCCAGGTTCTACAATGGTACGTTTCAGGAGGAGAGGTGAGATCTTTAAACAAAGAACACAAGAAGAAAGACCTGAGAAGGCGGTCAAGTTTGCCATAGGAAATCTATTGTGTGGAATATATCATCCTCGGCCATACATCAGGGGAAAGTGAATACTATTTGGTTTTTCCCAAGGTGAGGTGAGGAGGAAGGGTGGGTATTCTCTCCTGGCTCTAATGGTAATGATTAATGTATGTTTCATGCATCCTCTGACATACCATTGTTGTCCAAGGGAACTCTTAAAGGGTTTTCAGGGTTTTTATTTGTTTTTCTGTCCATCTTTCCTCTCTCTCTCTCTCCTGGACTTGGCCGGGCCATGTCAAATCCAAACCATTCAACAGTACTGGAGAGTAGATAGTATTTACCTCAATAATGGTAGTTTCTTTTCGGTTCTTTTTAACCCTCAATTCAGATGATGGTTCAAAGCCGACGCCCACCATGGAGACCCAGCCTGTCTTTGATGGAGAAGGTAAGAACTTTAAAAGAAATGTTTTCCTCTGTCCTCAAATCTAGTCAAGTGTGTGTATTTCTAATTGCCTTTGGGGCTGAGGAATTTTTCCAAATCTTTCCCCCTTCTTTCCTCTTCCCTGGAATCCAACAATAACATCACTTGGGTGACTCTTTTGAAGAGAGATGTGTCATGGCTAAGTATGCTCATTTAGTGAGAATTGTTAGCTTTCTATATTCCATCTTTCCTAGCCTCATGACAGAGCTG
Source organism: Sphenodon punctatus (assembly GCA_003113815.1). Taxonomy (NCBI): domain Eukaryota; kingdom Metazoa; phylum Chordata; class Lepidosauria; order Sphenodontia; family Sphenodontidae; genus Sphenodon; species Sphenodon punctatus. The sequence goes on from QEPC01012458.1 coordinate 3,154,848, forward strand.
CAGGAAGTTTCATAACCTCCACAAACCGCAGTGGCTTCACCAAGGGGTGGGGAAATGCTGAACCACAGCTTGTGAATGTTGACTTGGAGGGCAATTGTTGCAAGGTTTCGTTTACCGCCAACTTTCAGTGACATCATTAAACAAATGAAGTCAGCGTTTTAGGCCTATCTAATCCAGGGCCCAAAGTAGCTTCCTCATGCAGATGTGTTAATCCAGTGATTTGCCAGGAACTGTTGTGACTGGAATTTTTGAAGTAAAACAAAATTCCTTTGATCATTCCACCACCACCACCCCACCCCCCTCAAATGGGCTAGAATATGAACCTTTGCATTTCATAGTGCTGGAAAAGGTGCCGTTTTGAATGCTGTCCATACAGTTTCCAACTTGGGTACAAGCAGAAAGCATGTTGCCAGAACAGGTGGTGCTGTCAGCACCTCTTCCAGCAGAGAAAGGTAGCTTTTGATGTTTTTTTAATTGCTAAAATAAGCCTATTTAATAGCAGGCAATTGTAATCTTATCCCTTCCAATTGATAAGCCAAGGTTCTCTGTCTCTTTTTTTACATTGATAAAATTGCTGCCAGATGAGAACACTTTGGTATGTTTGCATCAAATTGCAGTGTATAATAACAGCATGTTGCTGGTCTTTCATTTTACCCCAAGATAGTGAATACAGGTATGCAAGTGAAGGAGCAGGAGAACAGAGGTGAATGTTAGGGAAAATGTTCCAAATGGTGAAAAGTATTAACCCATGGGAATCCCTCTTGGAAGCTTCATGAGGAAAGTGGTAAGAACATAAGAAGTGCCATACTGGGTCAGAGCCATGGTCGATCAAGCCCAGCATCCTGTCTCCAACAGTGGCTACCTACTAGCTCAAGAGAAGCAAAAATACAGGTCATGGAGGTGTAACACATCTCCTGCTAACCAATCCCAACTAGTATGTATTTATGGCTCTGTCCTTGAAGAATATTTCTAGTTCCCATTTGAAGATAGTTCTGGTGCTGGCGTTCACTGCCTCCTCTGGCAACAAGTTCCATAACTGTATTGTCCACTGAGTGAAAAAGTACTTCCTTTTGTTTGTTTTAAATCTGCTGCCATTTCACTTCAAAGAGTGTCCCCTTGTTTTCTTATTGTGGGAAAGGGCAAACAGTTCCCTATTTACTTTTTCCATACTACTCATGATTTTGTAAACTTCTATGATATTCCCCCTTAATCGTCTCTTATCCAAGCTAAATAGCCCTAACCTGTTGAGCCACTCTTCATATGGAAAATGATCCACCCCTTCTGACATCCTTCTTGCCCTTATCTCAACATTTTCCAATTCTATTATATCTTTCCTGAGATGGGGCGACCAGAACTGCACACAATATGGTGGGCGGTACCAAAGATTTATACAGCGGCATTATGATATTTCCTCTTTTATTTTAAATTCCTTTCACAATAATGCCTAGCATTCAGTTTGCATTTTTGACTGCAGCTGCACAGTGAGCTGATGTCTTCAAGGAACTATCCACAATGACTCCATAATCGCTGTCTAGCATGGTTATACCCATATCAGAAACTAGCATCATGTATGTGCACTTATCAACATTGAATTTAATTTGTCATTTTATTGCCCATTCACCTTGTCATGCAAGGTCCCTCTGTAGTTCCTCATTGTAGTTCCTCACATTCTGCCTGGGTCTTAATTATCTTGAATAATTTGGTGTCCTCTGCAAATTTAGCCATCTCACTCTTTACCCCCCTTTCCAGATAATTAATGAATTTGTTAAACAATATTGGTCCCAGTTCTGACCCCTGAGATACCCCACTGTTTACCTTTCTCTAACTTGAAAAATAACAATTTATTCCCACCCTTTCTTATCTTTTAACCAGTTACCAATCCATGACATGACTCTTCTTCCTCTTATCCCATGACTACTTAATTTGTTCAGGAGTCTCTGGTGAGGGACTTTGTTAAAAGCTTTTTGAAAATCCAAATACACTGTATCAACTGGATCACTGCAATCCATGTACTTATTAACAATCTCAGAAAATGCTAATAGATTAATGAGGCATGCTAAAGCCATACTGGTTTTTACCCATCAAATCGTACTTGTCAATATGCCTGGTAATTCTGTTTTTAACAATGGTAGAACCCCATAATGTCATGCATTTGTAACTAGACAAAGCACTAGAGAATACATTTCAAAGAGCGGGCCCACCCCGATCTCCAAGGGATTCCATAGATTTTCATAGGTTGTATTTAGTTCTCACTCCTATACAAAATATTTATAAAACCCAAATTTTAGCCCTAGAGACCCCATCATACTGCACTAAAATTGGGGGAATCTGTGAAACTCAAAATTGAAAGTCTTAATTTGATCAGATTCCTTTATTTCAGGAGTGAGGAACCGTCTCCCTCCTGGGGGACACTTTTAAAATTAGTGCAAGTTCAGAGGGCTGCATAGAAGTTGGGGGTGGTAGCTGTTAAGTGGGGCACTCAAGAAAAGGTGAGGCCAGATCATGAATTTGTGCCATGGATCTGTCTCCTATCCTTGTGTCATGCCCTCATCTCTGCTCCCTTACCCTGAGCTCAGTTTTCCAGTGGTTGGAGGTAGGAACTGGATCCAAGGGCCAGATTCAGGAACTGAAAAAGGGGCCAGATAAAAACCTGCTGTGGGCTGTGTTTGGCCCCTGGGTCTGAGGTTCCCCACCCCTGTCTTATTTACTCTCTCTGTTGTTTGATATATTCTTGGAAAGGGAAAAGCATAGTTTGAAAGTGTCTTATGTGGTATCAAATGTTCTTATTGTCAGAAAAGAGTCCGTTTCTGATAGGAGTGCTGTTTAAGTGGTCGCCACTTACAACAGGAGTAGATTTCCCAAAGTCGTCAACACCCAGCAGCTCCCACAGTGACTCTTTAACATTTGTGTCCTTAATATCTGGCTACCAATAGTTGGAAGTGGTTAGCAGGGATGGGCGAACGTGGTTTGGAAGTTCGGAGTTCAGCATGAACTCGGCCTGTTCGGACGACCGAACCTGAACCCGAATCCGAACACGAACTGACCAAACCAAACTCAATTCCGAACGTCAAAATGACTGAACAGTTCGGTCAGTTCAGATCACGTTCAGGTGAGTTCGGGTGGCAAAAAAAGGGTCACTGGAAGGTCAAACGTGACAGGGAGGGGTAGTCGGTCTGAGGAGAAGACTTCCAGGTACCAGGGGTGGAGAGGCTTGCAAGAAACAAAACTATCTGCCTCCCCCCTTCATAAGGCTCCCTCTCCCAGCATTCCCCAGCTCCCCAATCCATTGCAATCCTCCTCCCATTTCATCCATCCAACCCATCTACTCCCATATTCTCATTCATTTATTTAGCTTAGCTTAGATAGATTTAGTGGTTATTTTTTGTTTTTACCCCTCCTTGTGTTCAATCTTCCTTCCTCCCTCCCCCCTCCATTGAATCCTTTCCCTCTCCCATATATTCCATCCCAGATTCCCTTCCCTTCTCCTGTTTTTTCATTTAGAGTAGGATTATTAGATTGCTTTAAGTTTCATTTCAATTTTGTACTGAAATGAAACTTAAACCTTAAACTGAAATCTTGTGTTGTTTGTGATTCCCCCCATCCTATATATATATTAGATAGATAGATAGATAGATAGGTTAGATATAGTAGACAGTTGTAGGAGTTAGCTTAGTGATAGAGATAGCGTTAGTGATTTAGTTTTAGTGTTTGTAGGAGTAGGCCTGTGTACTTATTTAGATAATCCATTTAGTTCATAGCATTTAGAATAGTTAATAGCAGTTAGATTTAGTGTAGATAGATAGATATAATATTAGATAAAACATTTAAATAAAAAAATCCATATAAAAACAAAAAACCTCGTATAAAACCATATTTAAAAACATATAATAAAAAACTCATATAAAAACATTTCCCGATGGCCGAACCCGAACCTGGCGAACGAACCGAACGGCTGAACCCGAACCACGATCTGTTCGCCCATCCCTAGTGGTTAGCAGGAGATCTGGTAAGCTCTTGCAAATGGAGGAGAAGGAAGAAGAAATAATAATGGATAGTTAATTCTGTAACCATGATTAATATCCAAAATTAAGGATATCTAATTGGCTAACTAATCAGTAACTGAATACTGCAATGGTTAACCAATTAGCTGAAATACCAGTTAATACCACTTTACCATAATCTCATAACTGATTTACTGTTTTTCTGCATTCTCTCATTTCTGGTATACTTCTGAACTAACAGGAAAGCTGCATCCAGCAGATTTGAATTGGGTATCCTATGGGAACCCGAGTTAAACTTGAAACCATGGTCCAGGGGATAAACAGGAAAGGAATTATGGGCAAACAGAACTAGCCAGTAAGCAAAGAATGGAAGGGAAAACAGAATGTGGCAACATTATAAATAGCACGAAGTGGTAACATGGTAATGAGGTAAATTGGTGAAATCATTGAATAAATAAACTATCAGTCATTGGCAAATTGGTTACTGTAAATCTGATGTTTACCATGCAGTTAACAGTTTCAGCACCTAAAAGGACAGGGAATAGGCAGCCTCTGACTCTGGGATGCAGGTCAGTTGCTGGATTGCTACAGTGTATGGCAGTGGACACTGGCCTTTCTTCCCTGGACATAGAAAGAATTTGCCTAGGTGTGTGTTAAGAAGAAAAGCACTCATCATGATTAAAATCTGTCAAAGCATTAAGCATGGACCCCATAGTGATATCATTTTTACAGTGTCTCTCTTGAGAGTGGAAGAAAACTTTTAGAGCCAAATGTTCAAAATTGTCAAATACATGATTCTGAATTCCAGGGTGCTCAATTTCATATAGCTGGAATTGGATTTATCCAGAGGTATCGAGCACCCACAACTGCATTTGGAGTCAGTCGAGGATGCAGGTGCTCAGCACATCTGAAAATCAGGCCCCTGCTTTTTCAAATCAGACACCTCAAAAACACATGTACCCATAGCGAAAATGAATTCTTAAAAATATAGATTTGTGTGATTTGCCCAGTTACTTGATAAAATGTCAAAACCAGGAATAAAACCTAGAGGAACAGACTCTCAGCCCTGTCCTGTAGTTTATAATAAAATTTGCTTTCTTCTCCTTTGAATTATTTTGCTTTCTTCCAAAGTACATATTTCAGTTCATTTTACAGTTAAACCTCATCTTAGAATGATGCTGATCTGTGGGAAAGCATATGAAATAACTACAAACATGGGTGTAGAATTTTGGTAAGGAGAGATACCCCCCTCCTTAAGTTATCTGTTCCTACTCAGCTGTGAGGGTGGAAAAAAGAGGAGGAGATGAGAGAGGGTGGGGGGGGGCGCTGGGCATAGTTCCCAATGCTGCAGCATAAGAGTTTGAAACTTGCTCTTCCTGACTGTGCTTCTTTCCATTCAAGGTAAGGAACTAGGAGCTTCTCCCTCAGATTCTAGATAAATTATCAGGAAGTGACAGAGGGCCACAGTAAGGAATAGAATCCTATATTCTGAACATGTGGGTGTCCAAGACCATAGCTGCCCAGTATAATACCCAACCACAGTGCTAATGCTGCTATAGCAACCTAACAAACATCATAAGAAAATAAGTAGTGCCATACTGGATCAGATCAATTGTCCATCGAGCCCGGATTCCTGTCTCTGACAGTGGCCAATTTCAGTCACTTGGGAGAAGTACTAGTGCTGAAACAAGAACTCATCGCATTCTCGTGAAAAACTGTAAGATTTTCTCAAACCCTGGTGAGATCTCATGCATTCTCACCAAGGTTTGTGAGAATCTTGTGAGATTCTCAAACACTTTATGCATGCGCAAAATGGCCACTGCTGCCATTCTCAAATGCTCAACAGCCAGTTTGTTTTAAATCTGTTACCAGTTAGTTTCCCCCCTAGTTCTTGTACTATTTGGAAGGGTAAATGACTGTTCCCTATTTACTCATTCCACACCACTCATAATTTCATAAACTTCTATAATATCCCCTCTCAGTTGTCTCTTTTCCAAGCTGAAGTGCTCTAACCTATCAAGTCTCTCTTCATAGGGGAGTCTTCCATACCCTTGAACATTTTTGTTGCCCTTCTCTGTACCTTTTCTGTTTCTATTATATCTTTTTTGAGATAAGGTGATCAGAACTGCACACTATTCTGTGTGTGTACCATAGATTTATATGGAGGCATTATGATATTTTCAGTTTTATTCTCCATCCCTTTCCGAATAATTCCTAATATCCTGTTTCCTTTTTTGGCCACCGACACACATTGAGGTGAAGATTTTAATGTATTGTCAACAGGGACTCCAAGATTCTTTTCCTGAGTGGTAACTCCTAACTGAGAACCCAGCATTGTGTCCATATAGTTTGGATTATTTTTCCCCTATGTGCATCACTTTGTACTTGTTAACATTACATTTCATCTGCTATTTGGATGCTCAGTCACCCAGTATCTCAAGATCCTCCTGCAATTCTTCAGAGTGCTCGGGTTTTAACTACCTTGGATAACTTTGTGTCATCTGCAAATCTGATCACCTCATTTTTAACTCTCTTTTCCAGATCGTTGATAAATATATTAAACAACACAGGTCCCAGTACAGATCCCTGGGGCACTCCCCTATTTACTTCTCTCCATTGCAAACACTGACTATTTGTCCTCCTCTTTGCTTCCTATCCTTTAACCAGTTACTGTCAGGGCCCCTGGGTGTGGGGCATCCGTGACATAGGTAGACATAGGGGGTCAGTATATAGGGCCGGGACTAGCAGGGAGAAATCAGGGCACAAGGTTAGACACAGGGACTAAGAACAAGGAAAGTGGGGGAACCTCTCAGTCATTCACCCAGGTCACAGGGAGCAACCCCCCTCATAGATCTACGATCTCAGGGAGAATACAGCTCATCATTGGGGTTCATAGGGAAAACTCCCAAAGAATACAGGGAACCAGGAAACAATAGAACCCTGGGACAGGGAACTAGGAAGCCAGAGGTCAGGGGGCATGAAATCATGGAACAGAGGGCTAGAACCATAGGCAAAGGGACCAGAACAAGAGGCAAGGCACAAGGGTGCAATGTGCTAGACCAAGGGGCCTAGAGTAGGCAACAAGGATAGCAAGGAGTGGCGTGGAAGGGATCAAGCAGCAGGGAAGGCGCTGGAGCAGAAGTGGAAGGGAGNACAGTGTATGGCAGTGGACACTGGCCTTTCTTCCCTGGACATAGAAAGAATTTGCCTAGGTGTGTGTTAAGAAGAAAAGCACTCATCATGATTAAAATCTGTCAAAGCATTAAGCATGGACCCCATAGTGATATCATTTTTACAGTGTCTCTCTTGAGAGTGGAAGAAAACTTTTAGAGCCAAATGTTCAAAATTGTCAAATACATGATTCTGAATTCCAGGGTGCTCAATTTCATATAGCTGGGATTGGATTTATCCAGAGGTATCGAGCACCCACAACTGCATTTGGAGTCAGTCGAGGATGCAGGTGCTCAGCACATCTGAAAATCAGGCCCCTGCTTTTTCAAATCAGACGCCTCAAAAACACATGTACCCGTAGCTAAAATGAATTCTTAAAAACATAGATTTGTGTGATTTGCCCAGTTACTTGATAAAATGTCAAAACCAGGAATAAAACCGAGAGGAACAGACTCTCAGCCCTGTCCTGTAGTTTATAATAAAATTTGCTTTCTTCTCCTTTGAATTATTTTGCTTTCTTCCAAAGTACATATTTCAGTTCATTTTACAGTTAAACCTCATCTTAGAATGATGCTGATCTGTGGGAAAGCATATGAAATAACTACAAACATGGGTGTAGAATTTTGGTAAGGAGAGATACCCCCCTCCTTAAGTTATCTGTTCCTACTCAGCTGTGAGGGTGGAAAAAAGAGGAGGAGATGAGAGAGGGTGGGGGGGGGCGCTGGGCATAGTTCCCAATGCTGCAGCATAAGAGTTTGAAACTTGCTCTTCCTGACTGTGCTTCTTTCCATTCAAGGTAAGGAACTAGGAGCTTCTCCCTCAGAATCTAGATAAATTATCAGGAAGTGACAGAGGGCCACAGTGAGGAATAGAATCCTATATTCTGAACATGTGGGTGTCCAAGACCATAGCTGCCCAGTATAATACCCAACCACAGTGCTAATGCTGCTATAGCAACCTAACAAACATCATAAGAAAATAAGTAGTGCCATACTGGATCAGATCAATTGTCCATCGAGCCCGGATTCCTGTCTCTGACAGTGGCCAATTTCAGTCACTTGGGAGAAGTACTAGTGCTGAAACAAGAACTCATCGCATTCTCGTGAAAAACGGTAAGATTTTCTCAAACCCTGGTGAGATCTCATGCATTCTCACCAAGGTTTGTGAGAATCTTGTGAGATTCTCAAACACTTTATGCATGCGCAAAATGGCCACTGCTGCCATTCTCAAATGCTCAACAGCCAGTTTGTTTTAAATCTGTTACCAGTTAGTTTCCCCCCTAGTTCTTGTACTATTTGGAAGGGTAAATGACTGTTCCCTATTTACTCATTCCACACCACTCATAATTTCATAAACTTCTATAATATCCCCTCTCAGTTGTCTCTTTTCCAAGCTGAAGTGCTCTAACCTATCAAGTCTCTCTTCATAGGGGAGTCTTCCATACCCTTGAACATTTTTGTTGCCCTTCTCTGTACCTTTTCTGTTTCTATTATATCTTTTTTGAGATAAGGTGATCAGAACTGCACACTATTCTGTGTGTGTACCATAGATTTATATGGAGGCATTATGATATTTTCAGTTTTATTCTCCATCCCTTTCCGAATAATTCCTAATATCCTGTTTCCTTTTTTGGCCACCGACACACATTGAGGTGAAGATTTTAATGTATTGTCAACAGGGACTCCAAGATTCTTTTCCTGAGTGGTAACTCCTAACTGAGAACCCAGCATTGTGTCCATATAGTTTGGATTATTTTTCCCCTATGTGCATCACTTTGTACTTGTTAACATTACATTTCATCTGCTATTTGGATGCTCAGTCACCCAGTATCTCAAGATCCTCCTGCAATTCTTCAGAGTGCTCGGGTTTTAACTACCTTGGATAACTTTGTGTCATCTGCAAATCTGATCACCTCATTTTTAACTCTCTTTTCCAGATCGTTGATAAATATATTAAACAACACAGGTCCCAGTACAGATCCCTGGGGCACTCCCCTATTTACTTCTCTCCATTGCAAACACTGACTATTTGTCCTCCTCTTTGCTTCCTATCCTTTAACCAGTTACTGTCAGGGCCCCTGGGTGTGGGGCATCCGTGACATAGGTAGACATAGGGGGTCAGTATATAGGGCCGGGACTAGCAGGGAGAAAGCAGGGCACAAGGTTAGACACAGGGACTAAGAACAAGGAAAGTGGGGGAACCTCTCAGTCATTCACCCAGGTCACAGGGAGCAACCCCCCTCATAGATCTACGATCTCAGGGAGAATACAGCTCATCATTGGGGTTCATAGGGAAAACTCCCAAAGAATACAGGAAACCAGGAAACAATAGAACCCTGGGACAGGGAACTAGGAAGCCAGAGGTCAGGGGGCATGAAATCTTGGAACAGAGGGCTAGAACCATAGGCAAAGGGACCAGAACAAGAGGCAAGGCACAAGGGTGCAATGTGCTAGACCAAGGGGCCTAGAGTAGGCAACAAGGATAGCAAGGAGTGGCGTGGAAGGGATCAAGCAGCAGGGAAGGCACTGGAGCAGAAGTGGAAGGGAGCAGGGAGAAAATAGGAGATGGAGGTGGAGTTGCTCTGCCCAACATTCTGCTGACACCAGCATGCCTTTTATTCTAGCTGGTACCCAATCAGGTANATAGTGATATCATTTTTACAGTGTCTCTCTTGAGAGTGGAAGAAAACTTTTAGAGCCAAATGTTCAAAATTGTCAAATACATGATTCTGAATTCCAGGGTGCTCAATTTCATATAGCTGGGATTGGATTTATCCAGAGGTATCGAGCACCCACAACTGCATTTGGAGTCAGTCGAGGATGCAGGTGCTCAGCACATCTGAAAATCAGGCCCCTGCTTTTTCAAATCAGACGCCTCAAAAACACATGTACCCGTAGCTAAAATGAATTCTTAAAAACATAGATTTGTGTGATTTGCCCAGTTACTTGATAAAATGTCAAAACCAGGAATAAAACCGAGAGGAACAGACTCTCAGCCCTGTCCTGTAGTTTATAATAAAATTTGCTTTCTTCTCCTTTGAATTATTTTGCTTTCTTCCAAAGTACATATTTCAGTTCATTTTACAGTTAAACCTCATCTTAGAATGATGCTGATCTGTGGGAAAGCATATGAAATAACTACAAACATGGGTGTAGAATTTTGGTAAGGAGAGATACCCCCCTCCTTAAGTTATCTGTTCCTACTCAGCTGTGAGGGTGGAAAAAAGAGGAGGAGATGAGAGAGGGTGGGGGGGGGCGCTGGGCATAGTTCCCAATGCTGCAGCATAAGAGTTTGAAACTTGCTCTTCCTGACTGTGCTTCTTTCCATTCAAGGTAAGGAACTAGGAGCTTCTCCCTCAGAATCTAGATAAATTATCAGGAAGTGACAGAGGGCCACAGTAAGGAATAGAATCCTATATTCTGAACATGTGGGTGTCCAAGACCATAGCTGCCCAGTATAATACCCAACCACAGTGCTAATGCTGCTATAGCAACCTAACAAACATCATAAGAAAATAAGTAGTGCCATACTGGATCAGATCAATTGTCCATCGAGCCCGGATTCCTGTCTCTGACAGTGGCCAATTTCAGTCACTTGGGAGAAGTACTAGTGCTGAAACAAGAACTCATCGCATTCTCGTGAAAAACTGTAAGATTTTCTCAAACCCTGGTGAGATCTCATGCATTCTCACCAAGGTTTGTGAGAATCTTGTGAGATTCTCAAACACTTTATGCATGCGCAAAATGGCCACTGCTGCCATTCTCAAATGCTCAACAGCCAGTTTGTTTTAAATCTGTTACCAGTTAGTTTCCCCCCTAGTTCTTGTACTATTTGGAAGGGTAAATGACTGTTCCCTATTTACTCATTCCACACCACTCATAATTTCATAAACTTCTATAATATCCCCTCTCAGTTGTCTCTTTTCCAAGCTGAAGTGCTCTAACCTATCAAGTCTCTCTTCATAGGGGAGTCTTCCATACCCTTGAACATTTTTGTTGCCCTTCTCTGTACCTTTTCTGTTTCTATTATATCTTTTTTGAGATAAGGTGATCAGAACTGCACACTATTCTGTGTGTGCACCATAGATTTATATGGAGGCATTATGATATTTTCAGTTTTATTCTCCATCCCTTTCCGAATAATTCCTAATATCCGGTTTCCTTTTTTGGCCACCGACACACATTGAGGTGAAGATTTTAATGTATTGTCAACAGGGACTCCAAGATTCTTTTCCTGAGTGGTAACTCCTAACTGAGAACCCAGCATTGTGTCCATATAGTTTGGATTATTTTTCCCCTATGTGCATCACTTTGTACTTGTTAACATTACATTTCATCTGCTATTTGGATGCTCAGTCACCCAGTATCTCAAGATCCTCCTGCAATTCTTCAGAGTGCTCGGGTTTTAACTACCTTGGATAACTTTGTGTCATCTGCAAATCTGATCACCTCATTTTTAACTCTCTTTTCCAGATCGTTGATAAATATATTAAACAACACAGGTCCCAGTACAGATCCCTGGGGCACTCCCCTATTTACTTCTCTCCATTGCAAACACTGACTATTTGTCCTCCTCTTTGCTTCCTATCCTTTAACCAGTTACTGTCAGGGCCCCTGGGTGTGGGGCATCCGTGACATAGGTAGACATAGGGGGTCAGTATATAGGGCCGGGACTAGCAGGGAGAAATCAGGGCACAAGGTTAGACACAGGGACTAAGAACAAGGAAAGTGGGGGAACCTCTCAGTCATTCACCCAGGTCACAGGGAGCAACCCCCCTCATAGATCTACGATCTCAGGGAGAATACAGCTCATCATTGGGGTTCATAGGGAAAACTCCCAAAGAATACAGGAAACCAGGAAACAATAGAACCCTGGGACAGGGAACTAGGAAGCCAGAGGTCAGGGGGCATGAAATCGTGGAACAGAGGGCTAGAACCATAGGCAAAGGGACCAGAACAAGAGGCAAGGCACAAGGGTGCAATGTGCTAGACCAAGGGGCCTAGAGTAGGCAACAAGGATAGCAAGGAGTGGCGTGGAAGGGATCAAGCAGCAGGGAAGGCGCTGGAGCAGAAGTGGAAGGGAGCAGGGAGAAAATAGGAGATGGAGGTGGAGTTGCTCTGCCCAACATTCTGCTGACACCAGCATGCCTTTTATTCTAGCTGGTACCCAATCAGGTAGTTGGGAGGTGAGGCTGGAGTACATGGGAAACACCTGGGGACTCGGGGAGGGCATGGTTCAGGCAAGGACTGAGGAAACACTGGAAGAACCATAGGGAAGACAAACAGGGCTGATATCAGGCTTAGGGAGTGGGCCAGTGGTTCAAGACCTACAGGACCTTTCAGTTACCAATCACAATAGGACACTGCCTCCTATCCCATGACTATTTAATTTCCTCAAGAGTCTCTTGTGAGGGACCTTATCAAATGTCTTCTGAAAACCCAGATATAGTATATTGATTTCCACCCTCAAAAAATTCCAATAGATTAGTGAGGCATGACTACCCTTTGCTAAATCCACCTTGACTCTTCCCCATTATGCCATTTTTCTCAATATGCCCAGTAATTCTATGCTTAACAACCATTTCCACCAGTTTGCCTTGCACCATCTGTTTAAATTACTAGGCTCTATCCAAAGTCTTTTCCTAAAGGCTGAATTAAAAGAACAGTCAGGCAACTATTCTAGTTACTTTTGTAGCTCAAATGCTTTGACAAGGAAACGGGAAGGTCAGAGGTTAAACTCTGGCTTATGTGAGAGGATGGCTTATGTGAGAAGATGTTATGTGCGTGTATGATTTCTCTTTTTACAGTCTGCTTTTAAAAACTTTTTAAATGGGTAGAGTCAGGAGCAAGGTTTCATGGGGACATGAGGGCAGAGCTATTTTTTCCTTGTTTGTGGTGGTTGTTACTACACTGTCTTAGAGTGGCTGACTGATCTCTCAAAAGTTTTACCTTTTTGAAATTGTTATTCAATCCCATCATGCAACATCTCAGGCTCTGTTTTTGGAAACGTGCTATATATTGTTCTGATGTACAGTCCAAAGCAACCTTTTCCTTGAGCTGCTTAGCTTTCTGTTGCACTTCACCTTCGGCTGGGTCACTGGGTGCATTGGGGATCTGCTCTTTCAACAAGTTTGATCTCTTGGGAGGAGGAGTTGGTCTAAAAATGGCTTCACTGTGTTTCTGCACATGCTGAGGCTAATGGGTTAAAAAAGTGTATTCTTAGGATAGAGCCCTCAGGTTTCCACCTTCTTCTTTATCTTCCTCGACCATAAACACCTTTATCAAACACCTTCTCAGCATCCATGCATTGAGAAATGCACAGTAATGTTTCTAAAAGGATGCCCTCTGCTTTCTCAGGTCACCCATTGGTTACTGTAGCTCATGTTGTCTCAGCAAAAGAGGGACCCAGTCACAAAATTCAGATCTAATCTGAATTTACCGATCAGTAAATTGGTAGCTCAGTAATTGTAAGTAATAATTTATTGTTCAACCCGTATGTTTTTACAAAATGAACAGAGCTATGCAATAATATTATAAAGGAAATAATCTAAATATAAATTGTATAAATATAAAATACATACATTCAAGAAATTCAATAAAATTAAAATAAACTAAAACTCAATATAATACAATAATGTCCTAGAACCCACAAACCCAGGCAAGGAAATGTATATTTCCCACTAAGAAAATAAAACATCACCATTCAAAAAATTTCCTAAGAGTCCTCAGCGTTCTCGGCATAAAGAGCCCGGATTAAAGAAATTTTATAACAGAAGTTAGCTACCACCCTTGATTTAGTTGAATCCAGTGGGTTGAATAGATCTGCTAAGGTCCGTTGGTCGCCCAAAGTAGAGTTGGCTGACAAAAACTTTGACAAATACCTCAATCGAAGAGGCTGGTAGGCCGAACAATACAAAATCACATGTGCCAGAGTTTC
>QEPC01012458.1:3179058-3213397 GCA_003113815.1 Sphenodon punctatus
TTTTTTTTTTTTTTTTTTTTTTAAAGGGTGGGTGGAGAAGATATTCAAATAAATGATAGAATTATCAATTTGTGAGCACCTTGACAAAAATGGGATTATTGTCACCACGGACTTGTTAAGAACAAATTATGCCAAACCAGTCTTGTTTCCTTCTTTGACAGAATAACTGGTTTAGTGGCCAAGGGGAATGCAGTAGATGTAATATATCTCAACTTCAGTAAGGCTTTTCATATTTGTTTGTTTATTCCAATTTTTACTCCACCTTCCCAAATAGGATTAGAGCGGCTTACAAAATATAAAAACATTAAAAAAAGCTAAAAAAATCCCCTAGCCCCTTCTGTATCCACTAACCTTTTCCCTAACCCTTCCACTTAACCCCACCCAATCCTATCCCTGCCTGCCAAACAAGGTCTTACATCTCTTTCAGAAGATAGCAGGCTCGGGCTAAAGTAGATCTTCAAGGGGAGGGAGTTCAATAATTGTGGGGCATTCAACAATAACGCCTCTCTGCGTGCCCTTGTCGTGAAAACTTCATGGGTAAATGGTACTCGCAAAAGAGTGCTCCTGTCCAACCTCAGAGGCCATGATGGAACATAAGGGAAGAGGCATGCTAACAAGAAAGATGGATAAGTGTGGGCTGAAAGGAATTGCCATGAAGGTTTGGTCACACCTGTCTGAAGAGATACAGTTCAAGGGTAATAATTAATGGATTAGTATTAAAATATGTCAAGTGGATTCCCACATGGGTCTGTCCAGGGTCTTGTCCTCTTCAACATTTTCATTAATGATTTGGTCCCAGCTATCTTAGTGCCCCAGTGAACACCTCTCTGTTTATGCAACTATCCTGGTAGGTGAGACCAGATGAGACACTTATGTTCACAGACCCTAGATTTGAAAGTTTGAGGATGTGTGGGAGGGACACTAGACAATGGGCATTCTCAATGCAATGCAGTATTGGAAGCTGTGATTTGGGAAGGTTCTATAAAATTGCTAATGGAGAAAATAAAATGAATGCAAAAAAGCAGTTACTGTAGCAATCTGAATTAAGTGTTTTGTAGGGATTGGCGAATAAAACGCGGTTCGGATGTTCGGACCGAAACCCAAGTTCGGGTTCGATGGTTTGGTTCAGCCGAGTTCGCTTTGGCCAAACTTGGCCGAACATTCAAAAATAACGCTATCAATACCGAAACTGAAACTGATTTTTTTGGCCCTGAAAAGACGTTTTTCCCACATCTGAACTCATCCGAACATGACTGAACTGTTCAGTTGTTTCAGAGTTTGGTTCGGACATTCGGTTCGGACGTCCGAATAGACCGAGTTTGGTCCGAACTCCGAACATCCGAACCGCATTCGCCCATCCCTAGTGTTTTTAATTGCATCATTGCTGTACCTAGATAGTGTTGGTATATGCAACATCCGTACGTTAATGCCTGCTGTATTAAGAACAGTAATTGACTATAGAGCCACCAGATGGCGCTGCTAAGTTTATGTATACATGGAAGGGAGACGGGGTTTTACAGTTAACTTCCTTTGTGTAACCACTCCTTCTTCCCTTCTCTCTCATTGTCTCAGTCTCCATTTTGTCTTCTTACTAGTTAGATGCAGCTAAGGATCTGTGCCTGGAAAGTCTTAAGTAAAGTTTTGTTTTTTAAACCTTCCGCTGCATTTGTCCTTACTGATTGCGAATCAGTTATTACTCTGCACCAGATAGTAGTGTTATCATAAGAACTCTTACACAATTAAGGTGGGGCATTGCTAATTCAATCTAAACTCTAATTTTTACATTGTGTCACACAAACCTGCAAACCCTTCTATTTATTATTGAGAGTAGGAGCTGCTGGATTATGAAAATGAGTTTAGTGGAAATGCTGACACACTTTAAAGACAAAATTCTGACTCCTTGCCTTTTCCCTCACCACCATCTTTGGGGTTCCTCTCCATCTTCTCATTGGGTGCTTTTATACATTATGCCCACCTACATTTTAAGATTGTCAACATGGGCAATAGTGAACACACATGGGGCTGTGTACGCTTAACAGCTCATGGATAGTCAGCAGCTTCTCACTGGCTAGCAGCCTTTTTGTGGGGCAAGGGATTACTGTTCCTGAGGAGCAGCAAGCAGCAGTAGCAGCTCCTTTTCCTGCCACTACTTCCCACTGCTCCCAGTACCACGGGCAGCAGAACCCTCTAGTCCTACGGACCGACCACTGCTCCTACCATTGCTGCTCACTCTTCTCTGGGAATTGAGACATGGACAGGTAGGGAGAGTATGGCTGTGGCAGTGGCTCTCCGCTGCCCACATCCCTGCCCCGCTTGTCTCTGTCTGAACTTCACAGCAGCAGCAGCAAAGTGCTTGTGCTTGCACTGCACAGTGGGCCCGCTTTTTCGGACCTGGCTATGCAGGGCAAGTGGGTAGCTGTCAAATTGGAGTTAAATACACATTACAGTGGGTCAGTTTTCAGCGTGAAATGCTCATCCAGTGTAAAGTGCAAAAATGCCCTTTGTCACATGTGTGACAGAGGACAGTATTGCATATGAGAGCTACAAATGAAAAGTACTATGTAAAAGTTTAATATTAGTGTCATTAAGGTCGTTTGTTTTAAAAATCCATCAAACTTTGCCTCAGTTTTGTGCGTGCTGGTTTGACTCAGCTGTGTGTTTGAATTTGGACATTCAAAATGAGGTGTTTTTGTATGAATGGATACTTTTTGCCTTTAGCAGACTGCAGTCTTGCTGTACAGCACATATCCTTGCTATACTTTTATTTCCTAGGATGAGGGTACGTTTTGTAGCTGAAGGGTTCAGTTTTGCTTTTTGCATTTGCTTGGTGGAGTTGTGTCTCTAGGTGTATGCAGCTCCTAATTTAAACAGACATGCAGTTTTACTATCCTCTTGCTAAAACATAATGGAATCGCAAAAGAGAGAGGTGGAGAAGCCCTTTTAGGTCATCTAGTCTATCTCCCTCGTGGCCAGTACACGTTTGCTGCCTCCAATGTCTAACCTTTTTTCAGAGGTGGCCCCTCGCTGTGGTGCTGTGGTGCTTTGCCCACGGCTGGAGTGCATGCGCAGGCGCAGCCGGGGTTCTGGTAGGTTGGCACTGCCGCCGACCTAACAGAACGAGAACGCACTGTGCGTGCAGTTTTGGGGGGCCTTGGCCAGCTCAGGCAATGGGTTCTCATGGAACCCATTGGCCAGCTATTTTAATGCCCTGGACCATATTGTATTATATTATGATTATTATGATTATTTTATCTGTTTTATTTACTCTGTCACTAATATATTTTTGTAATAATCTCAGGGTTACACAATAAACTCAAATTTGAATTTAATGGCCTGGAGGGGCAGCTTGGAAGCCGCCTCTCCAGGATGCACCGCAGCTGTGCGGCCAGGCTTGCGGGTGGGTGGGGTCTCTCAGACCTTGCTGACTTGCTCCCAGCCATCCCAGAGGTGATGCTGATGGTCCAGACCTGCCAAGGTTCAGGTTGGGACCTGACCGGGTTTTTTGCTGGGGGACTTGGGGACAGTGGGGTAGCGGGGTGTGTGTGTGTTAACTGGGGAGCAGGGGCACATGGAGACATGGTGGGGGGGAGCGGGGGCACATGGGGATATGGTGGGGGGGGGGGGGCACATGGGGACATGGTGGGGGCACATGGGGACATGGTGGGGGAAGTGGGGTCGCTGGTTTGTGTGTGGTTTTCTGGGGGCACATGGTTTCCATGGTTTTCTGGGTTATGTGTGGTTTTCTGGGGCCACGTCATTTTCTGGTTTATGTGTGGTTTTCTGATTTTCATGGTTTTCTGGTTTATGTGTGGTTTTCTGATTTTCATGGTTTTCTGGTTTATGTGTGGTTTTCTGATTTTCATGGTTTTCTGGTTTATGTGTGGTTTTTCCACCTACCGTTCCCCTGGTTCCACCCCTAGGCTAGGCTCCGCCCTAGGTTAGGCTCCACCCCTATGCTTGCCAACCTGCTGGCAGGTTTGCCACCAGCAGCCCGGCCGGCCTTAGTGACCCACCAACCTCAAAACCCACCAGCCGCCACTGTCTTTTTTGGTACTTTAACCCCATGTAGCTTCAAATGGTTCAAGCAATAAAGCTTCCACTACTTTCATGGAGAGATGGTTGCACAATCTAATAGATCTTGCTGTTAGGATGTTTTTCCTTATATCCAACCTAATGTTTTATTTTATTTTTTTAGTTTCTCCTGTTGCTCCGGATTTTCCCTTCTTGTAACATCCTAAACCACCCTCTGGCTCTTTGATGTCTATATTCTTTCAATGCTTCTAAGCAAGGGCATAGCTAGAACAGGGACAGGTGATGCATCTGCATCTCCCTGGTGCTGGGAGAGGCGGGCAGGGGCCTTATTCCATCTTCTGCACCAGGGCCCATTCCAACCTAGCTCGGCCTCTGCTTCTAAGCAGTTTTTAGGTCTCTTTTCTCTCTTTAAAAGGTACTTATGTGTAGTAGTGAGCAGGGCTCAAGCAGACATCATTTAGTAGGACATACATGATGACTAATGGCACTTGCACATGTTACACGGGGGGGAGGAAGAGGGCTTCCATAAGGGCAATTGCAGCTCTATTCTTACAGCAATTAGCGCATGTAGGAATACGCTGTTCTTCTTTCTCCCACAAGAACGCGTGCATATGATCGGCTCCCCTGACGTAGCTTTTACAATCACGGGTGTTCTTCTGGGGGAAAACCTGAATAGTGCATTCCTACATGCACTAATTACTGTGAGAACAGAGCTGCAATTGCCCTCACGGAAGTTTCCCTCCCAGGTAATGTGTGCAAGTGCCCTAAGTGTGCTGTATGCCCAGGCTCTGGCCTTGAACAGTCAGCAAATGTAACCTTGTGATCACATCACCCATGATAGTAACATAAGAGGTGCCATACCAGATCAGACCAGTGGTCCACATGGTCAGTGAGTCTATCTCCATTTGTGACCAACATCAGATGCTTGAAAGGATGCTTTTAGCATCCTCTGAATGGAAAATGAATGAACAACTTGCTGACAATGCCTGCCTAAAAGAGGGACTGGGGATGATGAACTGTGTAGATGGGAGTTTACAAGCATAATGGTATTTAACAAAGGTAATTGATGAGTCCATCAGTACTTTTCCCTCCACTCCTCAAAACCTGCTCTCCATTAGCACTTCCCCATCTTTCAACTTGGTTAACAGATTGTCAGAGGCAGTAATCCAGCATGAGCCCTTCTTCCGCACCTTGATAGTAACTGATGGCATCATGTTCTCCTTTCCCTAAGTTTTCTCATGGCATACTTTCATAATGCTTTCATAATGACATATACTATTTTTCAAATTGTTAATCCTCCAAACAGCTGAGTAGGTGGTATTACTTCTAGGTGAAGAAATCTAGGTAATAGAAAGATTATGGCAATGGTCAAAGCATTAGGATAAGGTGCTGTTGTCAGAGCAATGATTAGTATGAGGACCAGTATTCCTTTTATTTGTGCCATACGCATTATAAACGCAACCGCACAGCACACATGACCTGCCCCCATGCACCACCCTCTGCTCTCCAAGGCACCACCACGTACGTCACTTCAGCCTCCGTACAATCTTCATCCTGGTATCTTCTCTGCATATCCCTTTCCCCTGACACTTTGTTGCCTTTCTTCTTCTAAATGATGACTCTCCCCTGTGGGTCACCTTTAGCCTCTGCCTGCCTTATGGTCTGGCAGCAACAAACATCTGTCTGAGATGGCTGGTCGATCTTCTCACACTGCAGTATTCCAGACCTGAAAGGGCCGATAGCACACCACAGCCATTACTGATAACACAAGTTAGACTGCACTCTCTCCCCCTCTGCTCCCCTCCTCTCCCATTCCTTGCACTTCCCTGTCTGTACTGTAGGCAGTGATGGTGCTATGCTACAGTTCTTTTACCAGCCAAAGCCTGCTCCTGTGAGAGCCAGCACCACCTGCAGCCATTTGACTTTTTTGCACCCCAGGGAAAATGGTGCTTACCTTAATACCTTTCCTGATTAGAATAATTCTAGGTTTTCTGGTTCTCTCCACCAGATCATACTGCCTCTGAGGTGCAGTTATATATGGTGTTTCCTTCTTTCATTACTGCATCAACACAATGTGCAGACCTGCATTCCAAACTATCTACACCTTGCTTAAAATCTAGGTTGGCAACAGCTCTTCTGCAGCCTTCCCTACTCCTAACTTCCCACCAGTTGTATAACCCATGAAATGCTGCCAGAGATACTGCGTGCTATCCATTTGAAGGCAATGTCTGAAACCACTGATCGTTCTCAATAAAATAAATCCAGGGAACCTTGTAGGGAATGCATGTCTTCCCCAAGGAGCTCCAGGTGGCTCCTTCACTTCAAGAGCTGGGCTTTCTCCAAATCAATTCAAGTTACTAAGTGATTTGGCAGTGGCTAAAGAGACATTCCAGCCTTCCCTGACAGCCTTTAATCAAACCACAAGGTGATGTAATGAGCTCATGCATGGAAAAATAAACAGCTGTAGGAAAACCAGCAGTAGCAACCTCAAGTCAATAGTTTGCAGTCACTGGAGATTTGAACATGACGTTATTTGAAAGGAAGAATGAGTAATTTATTAAGGCTAGCTGCTGAAGACAGGTTTGTGTGTGTGTATGTTTTAAAAATCTAGCTGTTTATTTCTAAAATCTGTACCTTGTCTGCATACCATTTCCATGTGGGATACGGTATTGTGCTCTTGCACTGGCATTTAGAAGCCATCCTAGGCAGGGTTGCCCATAGGTACTTTGGTAGCCAGGACAAAATTTCTTGCCACCCTTTTGTGATCGATGAGGAGCAGAAGTCCTGGGGATGATGCCTGGCCTCCTGGGGATGGCACTATGGGAACCACATGACACTCCAAGCTTATCAGGGTATCCACTCCAGTGACCCTCTAGGCCACTGCCTGGGTCAGCCCTGATCCCAGCATCTCTTACCACTGCTTCCCAATGATAAGACATTTCTGCTCTATTGAAGATCTTTTAGCAAGTAAAGGAGTTCTGCAACAAACTTATAGAGACTGAGAATCATATTCTTAAATTTAAAAATCCAATTTACTCTGGGCCCTGCCCAGTGCTTATGATGTCTTGAATGGATGCCCTTCCAAGCAGCTTGGAAGCTCTGTGTTTTGCAGTGTAAGGGGACATAAGCAACGTGAGTGAATAATTATCAAATGATGACTTTCTGCAGACACAAAGAGAACAAACACATTTTGACTATCACACCAGTAGTGGGGACCAATGAGAGGGAACATATGGTTAAAGAGATGAGGTGCCGAATCTTGTGATCGTAAGTACAGTGCTCCAGTCAGTTATCCCTCTTGGCTCTGTTCTGACATGTTGGATCCATGGAACTTTTCTATGCATTATTTCTGATCCATGGGAAGTGGTGAGTTGGTACACTGTAGTCGCATCTATTAAATGCCTCTCAAGCATAGCCATTCGCTGCATAATTTCTTTGAAAACGCAGGCTCTAAATTTTGCCTCTAAGCATCAGATCAGTTCACTGATTTTCTCAGGAGAAACTTTGGTACAAGTACTCAGCATACTAAGTCACTTGGTTGCCTGGCTGTTTTGAGTTTTAAACTATTTCGTGACTTGTTTTTGCTTCACTTATGTCTTCGGGTGTTAACAAACAAGACGACAGCCCACTGGTGTCCTGGTTCAGTCTGTGCAGCCCTCACTCACATGTTTTGTGTGTAGGTGATGTTGGTGGGTAAGCCGATGGAGATGGCGGCCCCCATCATTGACGGGGTCTGTCCTCCATTGGTTTCCCAGGTTCAAAGTCTGGGGTTGCTCCTCGATGCGCAGCTCCACCTGGCTATCCAGGTGGAGGCTATGGCGAGAAGTGCTTTTCGCCAGTTACACGTGGTGCGATGGCTCCGGCCATATGTCTCAGACTCTGACCTGGCCACCGTCATCCATGCTTTCATCATCTCCAGTTTGGACTATTGTAATGCGTTCTATGTGGGGCCCGGGCTACCCATGGTGATGGTTTGGAAGCTGCAGCTGGTGTAGAATGTGGCAGCTCGACTTTTGTTGGGGCTGGGTTGCCAGAAGCACATTACACTGGTGCTCCGTTCTCTGAATTGGCTGCCCGTGGTTTTCGGGCCCGATTCAAGGTGTTGGTCTTGGCCTATAAAGCCCTAAACGGCCTAGGCTTTGCATATCTGCGGGACCGCCTCACTCCCCGGGCTTTGGATCGGCCTCTGTGGCCATCCGGAGGCGCTTTTCTCGAGGTCCCCCGAGTCTTCTGGGGGGCCACACAGGAGAGGCCGTTCGCACCACGGCTGTGGAACTCCCTGCCAGTGAGGGGCCCGGCTGGCCCCTGATCTCCCCTCATTTCAGCGAAGTTGTAAGACTGGCTGTTCCGCCAGGTGTTTAGTGAGGGAGATGGGTGGGGGTTTGGGTTTGAGTGGGGTGGGCGGGGGTGGGTGGGTATTTGGTACCTCCTTTTAAAAGTTGTTTTAAGTGTTTTTATATTTACATGATGTGAGCCACCCTGAGCTGCCTGAGGGAAGAGGGGCGGGATAATACAAAATTTAAAATAAATAAAATAAAATATAAATATAGAGCAGGGGTGGGGAACCGAGGGCCAAATGCAGCCCCTAGCAGGTTTTTATGTAGTTCCTTTCCAGTGCCTGGATCTGGCCCCTGGATCCATTTTCTACCCCAAAGCAACGAAAAACTGAGCACAGAATAAGGGAGCAGAGAAGAGGGCATGTACACAAGGGTCCCTACCCTTGCATACATGCCCTCCTCTCTGCCCCCTTATTCTGTGCTCAGTTTTTCATGGCACAGATGCATGATCTGGGCCCTCCTTGTCATGAATCCTCCCATTAAGCGCCCCCACACCCAACCTCTGTGTGGCCCTCAGAACTCATACTAATTTTCAGTGTGGCCCCCGGGACAGAAAAGGTTTCCCACCCCTGGTGTAGAGCCTAATAAAGGGGCAGCCCCCTGCATGTATTTCTTGTGTGTCCGGGCAGCCCCTATTGGCAGGTTTAGCATGACAAGCCGAATTCATGGGCAGGCATTCCTCCCCCACCACACTCTGCCTACCAATAGTCTCAGTATCCTGCCTCAGTATCCCTAGGATGACTCACAGCTACAGAGAACCATGGGAAGAAGAAGCTGTACCAGCTGTTTCTTTCTTCTGGGCTATGACTCTGGGAGGCACCACCTGCTATCCCCACCCACCCACAAAAGGTTCATACCTTACCAGCACTTGGCAACTGGAAATAACCTTTTGCTACGCACATAAGGGTGAGTTGATTGAGCAAATTGCATATTTTATTGAGTGACTGTAGTGAAAATTGAAAGCAATCAGTCTTTGCATGTTGTCAACCCAGTTTCTCACATCCATGGCTCACAGTGATAGCAGCACACAGACTTATTGAGGTCTCACCTGCTGTGGTGTTGGAAATCCAATCCCTCGGTTTGCATAGAATCCCCAGTCAAACATGTGTCTCTTGTACCTACTCTCTAGCATCTTCTTGTGCATCGACAATACAGTGGGGGCAGAAAACATCCCCACTCGTGAGAATGCTCTGCACTCCTCTGCTTGCCCAAACCTTGTACAGGGCAATGAACTCTCCTTCAGTTGGTTCACATTCCCTGTACCCGTGAGTCACTTGTTTCCCTGAAGAGATTAATCTCTGCGATCCAGTTGAGGCACTCCTGGTGGCCCCGCAGGAATTCTCGCACTGTCATCAGGGCAGCGATGAGGAAAAATGGCAGGGTCCAGTCTCTATTCGTGATTGCCTGATTAGTGATTCTGGCAGTGCACAAATGTCCAGAAAAGTTGCGGTCTCGTTTGCATCCCACTCTCTCATCTCATTCGGGGCTCCCACTCTTCCATTCTGCTGAACTTGGAACTGCAGCAGGGTTGTGCTGTGTCTGCACTCCATCATGCATACATGTGTGCATGTGCCACCCTAAGAATGCATAGGCTGCCTTGGAGGATGGGTCTGACAGGTCTCTGTACATCAGGCCTCGCCCAAATGTCAGCAAAGACAGTGTATTCATCACCCCCCAGCTTCTCTGGGTCCCGTACCCTGGGTGCACAGCACTCACATCCAAAGATATTTGGCTTTCCTGGGCAAACAACCCACAGCAATAGCTTTCTATAGCGTTATGATGCCTCATGCTCATTGCAAACAAAAACTGTTACTTTCAAAAGATAAGAAAATATAGGAATAGCTCTTAACCAACAGGCAGTTCTGCTCCTGCATACATTCCAAGCACAGTGACCTTCACTGCCTTGAAGATTCCCTTCACTTGCCCCTTTTGTAACATGCAGTGGTTCCCCACACCCCAACTTAAAAGATTCATGCTTCCTGGTGCTAACATCTGTAACATTTTTAGAACACACACACACTCAGCATAAGCTTTGCAAAAACGTTTTCAACCAGTAGCTAGCCTGTAACCAATAACAGCCAACAGCATCTTGTGCTTAGCATGCAGCCAGTCCTGTAAGGACACATGACCAATATAATAACCAATAGCTGCTCACATGCAGTGCACAACAAATCCTAGCGAGGCAGTTGCCCGATTCCTTAAGCTGTTCAAAACATCTGGTGCATGGTCTGCAGAGTTCACAGGCACCAGAACTGTAGCTCTGGAGACGCATGCCGAGAACTTCCTTGTGCTCGTTATTGCACTCCAGGCCTTCCTTTCTGCTGCTGAGCAGAACCTGCGAGTAATCCAACAGATCCAAGCCTTCTGCTGTCAATGTGCTGTCAAGGCACAGAAAGGCTGTCACTCAGAGTTGGAAGATATCTCAAAAGTAATCTAGTCTAGCCCCCTGCACCTGCCACACCCCAACTATCTACACAGAAAAATCCCACCAATAGCTACAAGTAGGGACTGGAGCACAACCAGAGCACACCGATGCCTGAAATAACAGAGAACAATTTTAGAAAGATCCAGATGTCCCAAACAGGTGATTCAAGCCCATGATGCAGGGGAAAGACACAAAATTCTCCAAGTAGACTGCTAATCTGCTCAGAGGAAAAATTCCTTCCCACCCCCAAATATGGCGATCAATTAGACCAGGGGTGGCGAACCTCAGGCCTGAGGGCCAAATGTGGTCCTTAGCAAGTGTTTATGTGGCCCCTTTCCACTTCCTGGATCTGGCCCTTAGATCCAGTTCTTACCTCCAATCACTGAAAAACTGAGCTCAAGGGAAGGGAACAGAGATGAGGGCATGCAAACAAGGAGAGGGGATCGTTCCATGGTGCAAATTCATGATTTGGGCCCTGCTTTCCTTAAGTCCATCCCTTAAGCACCCCCGCCCCAACTTCTGTGTGGCCCTCGGAGCTTGTGCAAGCTTTCAAAATGGCCCCAGGAGGGGGTGCATCATGACCCTGAGCAGCAAGTCACCTGATATACAATTATAGTATCCATCCAGGCTCTGGAATGCTCCAACAGTTCCATCTCCAGCTGCAGACAACTTGGATGCTTCAGGAAGGAAAAAACAAACAAAAAACCCAACATGCAGTTCACTGTTCTGATTGTTAAAAATCTTCTAATTTCCAGCCTAAATGTATTTATAATGAGCTTGTACCCATTAGTAGTTCTACCCATGTTCACCTTTAGTTTGAACAGATGTTCCCCTTCTATTGTGCTAACTCCCCTGATATATTCGTACAATGTAATCCTATCTCTCCATATCCTTCTTTTTGATAGGCTGAATAAGCCAAGGTCTTTTAGTCTCATCTCATAAGTCAAGTCCTCTATTTCTCTGACCATCCTGATAGATCTTTGTTGCACTTGTTCCAATGGTAACCAGAACTGAATATAGTATTTCAGATGCGTTCTTAACAAAGCCTTATACAGAGGCAACAATACCTCCCTATCCCTACTGGCAATATTACACCTAATACATCCCAGCATAGCAGTTGCCTTTTTTACAGCGGCATCACATTGAAGGCTCATAGTGTCACTGTAATAGTAAGGAATTTCCTGGCCAAAATTCCCACTCTAGGTTCAACTGGTAGATGCTTTTTTACCCTCCCCACACAGGAATTGACCCCACAGGCGGACAAATTCACAGAAAGAAAATGTTACTTAAGAGAAATAATTTATCAAAACACAAGACAAGCAGGAAAAGGGATACCAGATACAGAATGTAAATTAGATGCACAGAAAAATGAATCAGAAACCAGACCCAGTAATGCATAACTGAATTTAAAGAAACTGATCTTAAAAGAAAAAGGAATAAATGCTAAAATAAATGCTATCTAAAATTCCTAAGTGAGAAGCGATCTATATTAGAAAAGTCTCTTTGGAAGAGGTGGCCAGCCTCCCTGAGTTGACAAATCTTACCTCCTAGAAGAAGATAGGATGATATGCGAAGTGAAGTGAGATGAAGAGCTTCTTTCCCCATTTAGAGACTATGTTAGGGACCGAGTGGCCCTCAGACAAAGTTTCTGGGGTGAGGAGCTGCGCAGCTGGCAATCTGGCAAACTGGGTCAACTTTTACAGACCACATCACTACCGGAATAATGAATACTGTGAACCTCATGATTATTCATTAAGCTTAGCAATTTTATTATAATTTTAGCTAAATATGATGACATTCTGCACCATCCAATCAGGCTCTTTATTTAAGTTACCATTTCTTATTCTGACCTGCCAGCCTGGCCTTCTCCATGACTTTAACTCCAACTAAGGACAAGGTAAAATTAGCCTGAGGCCTGGTACCACCTATTCTCTATTCCTCTTTTCTGTTAATCTGATTTTACTTATGTCAAGTGAGCAGCCAGCATATAGCTATTAACCAAATAAAATATTACAACTGACAGCTGCGCTGCTATTGGGCCCCAGGTAGCACCTGACTCCCTGGATGAGGCATCCTCCAGCCATGCCAGCACTAGGCCCCAGGTAGCGCCTACCTCCTTGGAGGAGGTATCCTCCATACCTGAACTGGGGCCCAGATAGCACCTGCTCCATTGCCTCAGAGACTGCCGCAGCCTGGGCCAATCAGAGACGGTGTTGAGGGCCACAGCATGGGACAGGAAGCACCCAGAATGTCCTCTTCGTTCCCAATATAAGGAGCAAACTGCAAGCTATCAGTGGCTTACCAACTCCCTCTCTCTTGTATAGCCTCCCTGTGCCTCCACCCACTACCTTGCCTCTGCCTTTCACATCCCTGCCTCCATACCTTCTACCTGTCTGTTGCCAGTCGCCCTGGACTTGGTCCACTATTGCCTGCACTACCTGACTACCTGGCTTGACCTATGTTCTACCTTGACCACGCCATTGCTTAATCCATTTGCTTGACACTAGGGTTAAACCAAGTACTAAAACAAATATTCTCGAGTATTTCCAAGTTTCCGTGGATCGGGCCCAAGTTTTCAGGCCATTCCTTGGTAACTCGCTGAATGCTTGGTACTTGGGAAGGGGGGCAGGAATGGGGGGCAGAGGGCAGTAGCAGTAACGGGCAGAAATCCCTCATCCTCCCTTCCCTACCCCTTCCCAGGGGGCAGCAAACTCACCAGAAACTGGAGGAAGCTGGCATGCCATGAAGTGGAGCAGCTGTCCTAATGCGAGTCTCTGGGGAGCATGCTGGGAAATGTAATCCAGGATGCTGCCAGAGAGCATTAGAACAGTGGCTGTGGCTGGCTTGCAAGGAGTGTGCTGGACTACATTTCCCAGCATGTTCCTGGAGAACATTACAGAGCATGCTCCCAGAGACTCACATTAGAACAGCTGCTCCACTCCACGGCATGCCTGCTTCCTCCACTTTCTGGTTAGTTTGCTGCCCTGTGGGAAGGGGCAGGAAAAAGGGAGGTGGGGATGCCCCTGATGCCCCATGTCCCTGCTGGCCTCTGCCCACCATCCTGTGGCTCACACCCCTCACTCGAGGAGTTGGTGAGTACTAAGTACCAAGCCAGTAGGGATGTGCGAACGTGGTTCTGGGATTCGGCCTGAACTTGGGGTGTTTGGACCGTTCGTGAACACCCCAAATCCGAACCGCCCCCCGCCCGAACAAAGTTCCGAACCAGTTCGTACAGGGGTGCAGGGGACAGGGAGGAACACGGTTTCCCCTCCCCCTCCAGGATGCGTGGGTGGAAGCAGGGCCGAGGAGCACCTTCCCCCCCACCCTGCCCAACCTTGTCATTTTTTTTAACCCACCCCACCCCAGGGATCGCTCTACCTGGTGGTGGCCGGGCTCTGGCCCTGGGTCTGGTGGCATGTTTGGAGGCAGCACTGCTGCCAGCCTTGGAGCCCGACCTACCTGGTGGTGTTGGGACTCTGGTCCCGGCAGCGGGTCCGGCGGCGGCGGCACTCCAGAGCACTTCAGGCCGCTACTAGGCCTTGCGGTTTGACCCAGAAGGCCTAGTAGCGGCCTGAAGTGCTCCGGGGCGCCACTGCCTCCGGACCCGCCGCTGCCGCTGGACCTGCCGCTGGAGTCCCGGCACCACCAAGTAGGTGTGGGGGGGAACTTCCGGGTTTCCCCGGAAGGCCTAGAGCGTCCTGATGCCGGCAGCCACAGCCGGCGCTGAGGCCGCCGGACCGCCCGCCGCCGCCGGAGCTCCCAAAGGTAAGCGCACTGAACGTTAGTAGGGGTGATCCCTGGGGTGTGTGTGTGTTAAACACCCCCCCCCAGGGATCGGGTCATACTTACCGGTGGCTGCGGGGATGCCGCGGCCGCTGGTGCTGGGGGGTGGGCTCGCCTCTGGGTCTTTTTTAAAACAAAAATCCAGGCTGGGCAGGGTGGGTGGGGGGTGTCCCCCTTTCCACCCGCGCAGCCTGGGAGGGGGAGGGGGAGGGAATTAATTTATTTCATTGGTTTCAATGGGGACACAGCGCCCCATTGAAACCAATGAAATAAATCCGGTACCGGTATACCGGATTTAATCCGGGAATCCGGTTTTCGCAGAACCGGTAACCGGTAAATCCGGTAGCCGGTAATGGGCCCGGGGTCCCACCACTATTAAATAAGACAGGTCACAAGACAAATCTTTGAGGAACTCCACTGGCAACCTCTCTCCAGCTAGAAAGTCCACCTTTCAACACAACCCTTTGTTTTCTTCCAGTTAATCAAAATTGTACCCATCTAACTATCTTTTTGTTAATTCCTGTCTTTTCCATCTTAAGCAGTAATTTACCATGCGGTGTAGTATCAAATGCGTTACTAGAATCAAAATACACTAAATCAACTGCATTCCCTTTATCCAAAAAGCCATTTTTTTTTCAAAAAAGGATATGAGATTGGTCTGGCATGATCTACCCTTTGTGAACCCATGCCGTATTTCATCACATTTTCCCTTTGCTACCATGTCATTAATTATTCTCTGTCTTAGTATCTGCTCTAACATCTTACATACCATTGAGGTTAGGCTAATAGGTCTATAGTTACCCAGGTCATTTTTACTCCCTTTCTTAAAGATAGGTACATCATTTGCTATTGTCCAATCACAAGGTACCACCACCCCTAAATGAAAGGATTTATTAAATATCATAGCTAATGGACCTGAAATTGCATGTACTAGCTCCCTTCAATATTCTTGGATGAAGATTATGTGGTCTTCCTGATTTGAATACATTAAGTACTTTGAGTTTTGCTTCCACTTGTGCTGTGGTAATTTGCATTACCCCACACTCATCAACTATCCTGTCATCATAACAATGGTCTCTATCATCATCCTTATTAAAAACGGATACAAAGTTTTCATTTAGAATTTGGGTCATGCCTACGTTATCTTTGATCTCAGCCCCCGTCCTTACTATACAGTGGCCCTACTTGTTCTTTTCTTGTTTTCTTATTATTTATGTAACTATAAAAACTCTTGCTATTTAGTTTAATTTTCTGGGCAAGGTCTAGTTGGTTTGACTTTTGGCACATCTTACTTTATTCCTACGTTTTCTAACCTCATGGAGGTAGTTTTCTTTACTAATCAACTCACTCAATCTCTGGCTGGGATAGTGGGGCGCACCATACTGTGAAGGCAGCTCCTGCTTTAGCACCATGCACTTGCCTACTTTTGGTAACAATGGACCGTGCTGGGGAGGATTGAAGCCATGTGAGGGTGACTGATGTGAGCAGAGAGGTAACTGTCTGGAGTTGCAGCTTCAGTCACTCAACACCTCGCTCTGTACCCACCATCCGAGAAGCTGGCCTGTGTGAAAGAGAAAAGCACAGACTGGTGGGAAAATGTGCTGTCCATATTGCCATCAATTGCTCACTCCATAGCAAAGATGACTACCAGAACCAGAAGGGGTTTTTCTCTGTGGTTCTCCAAGCCGTAGTGGACCACCGTGCCTGGTTTGTGGATGTGCTGGCTGGGTGGTCCTGGAAGAGCCATGATGTCTGTGTTTT
Organism: Sphenodon punctatus; assembly: GCA_003113815.1. Lineage (NCBI taxonomy): Eukaryota > Metazoa > Chordata > Lepidosauria > Sphenodontia > Sphenodontidae > Sphenodon > Sphenodon punctatus. The sequence continues at coordinate 3,195,397 of QEPC01012458.1, forward strand.
CTGTCAGTCCCCCTTCTTTGGTTATATGTACACTGAGACTTTGGACCCTCAACTGAAACATGCATTGAGAAGGTGCTCATGAAACCTCTTATTCTCAGGAACCCTGCCTACCTTCTGAAGCCCTGTCTCTTGAAGGCCTACAGCATTGCCCACACCCTGGAGCAAAGGTACTTTAACTGGAAGCTCAGTGCCACCTGCTGTGTTGTGGAGAGCGCTTTTGGCCTTTTAAAGCAGCACTGGAGATCATTACAGCCAGAAATGATTTCCAGTTAGAGATCACTCCACTTCTAATTACTGCTGTCTGTATTCTCCATAATGTCTGCAACACCGGTGGGGCAGCATTGGAGAACCCCCTGCCAGTTAGCTCCGGTGAGCCAGGGCCCCTGTTCTGGGACTAGCTGAACTGAGTGAAGTAGCATGTAACTGGAGAGATCTAGGATGCCTTGTGCCAGCACATCAGCCCCAATGCTACCCAAAACACGCACCATCAATGACATGAGAATAGGTGAACTGTTTCAAATGATCTTTTTGTGTTATCAATAAAGCCGTTAAAAATATTTCCTATGTGTCACTGTGTTTTCTCTGGCCCATCCAGCTTCCGCCTAGCACCGGGCTGGCATACTTTCCCTCCTTGCCCCTCCCCCGCATGCTGTTTCCTGTCAGGTGGCCTTTCCCTATGCGTTCCTTATTGGCATTTTTAGATTAGCTGGCTGCAGGCCTGAACTGCTGTTTCCTATTGTTTTTTGCAGGCTAGTTGGGTCTGAGAATGACAATAGGAAATGCAGAGGCACAGGTGTGCAGTCAAATACTCTGTGACTGGCCAGCACCCAACCTTTAGCCGTTGCTTTCTCACAGTAGTTCCATTTGCACCTGGCTCCTTTTGGGGCAGCTGGGCATGCTTTTTGGGTGGCAGGACTGGTAGGGGGACATATTCCCAGTCCTCCTGTCACAGATCTAGCTGTGGAAGAGTGTTCACAGGAGGCGTGCAGGAATGATTGGCAGGGTGGGGAGGGGAGGAGAAATGCCTGGCCCAGGAACTATTCCTTGGCATGAGTGCAATGTGGAGAGGGCTCAGGTGCTTTCCTGGGGTGGGAGGGGGGGTTGGAATGCAGAAAAAACTAGGGCGATCAGTTGGGTTCCACATAGGGGTGTGTGAATGACCCTGAGCAACAATGCTTGCGGTCATGGCAGCAGTATGCTCAAGCAGGGAGCTCTGGAGCTGAATCGACTGGGTCAGGCTGCTTTGAGTCTGTGCCTGCATCTCACTCATCTCCTTGCTCGCCTTCTCAATCATGCTATCTGCCTGCTCAAACTGTTGCCAGAGGCGGGCTCGGTGCCTGTCCTTGTGCCAGCAGTCCAGTTGGGCCTCAGCAGCAAAGGCCTTGCATTCTGAGGCGTTCTGCCACATCAGTTGCCTATGCTCCCAGGCCATACTGTTAATGGTGTTGTGGATCTTGTCCACCCGCTGCATGGTCTCCCCAAGTGGCTCCCTGCCAAATCCTCCCTGTGCCACCAGTTGCAGACCTGCAACTCCTGGTTCTGCTGCGCACTTGTGGCAGGGGTTTCCATCTGCACCTGTTGGACTGTCAGACCTGTAGCAAGGCAACAAGGAGAGTCATTAGTTCAGCCTGCACCACACACATTCCTGCCCCAGTCTTTCAGCCCACCCAATTTTACAGCCCTCTGCCCACCCAAAGGGAAGCAGTAATAAATACCTGGCCTATGATTCTGCTGGAGCAGTTGCTGCAGCAGGATCCCAGCACCACACAATTCTTAATCTCCTCCTGCGATCGTTGTAGAGGACTGAAGAACATAAGAAATAAAAGTACCGCTGCTCATGCCATCTTCCCCCCCTGTGACCGTTATTTTTGCTTCCACCCTCTCCCTGCTGTCCTACCATGGTGCCTCCCCCACAACACCAGCTGTCAGGCCTGAAATTGTGTCTTGCCTTCCACTTCCCACACCTACTGTTCCGTCCTGTGGAGCGGTTTCCCAGCGATTTTCCTGCTGCTCCTCCATGCTGTCCTGGCCACCTGTCAACAGAGTCAACAGTAAAAACACATTAGATAAATGAAAGCCTTCATCATGCAGCTGTGTAAATGTAAACACCCCACCCCCCCAAGTGCATTAACTTACCGTTCTCCACCTCCATGCCTCTGCTACAAAAGTGGCATCCATGCCCTCAACCAGAACCTCCAGTGGCTCCTTGAACAAGGACTGGCTTTTGAGCTCCAAGGGATACACTGTGAGAGGCACGGTGTCCATGTCCGCGTCGACCCGTACTGGCGCTGGGGTGGGAATGGAGGGATGTCTGCCAGTGGTCATGGCTTCTGGGTGGGGAGTAAGAGTGGTTGCAGAGGGAGTGGTTGCAGCAGGAATGTGCAGTGGGGGAGCCGTATCCTCCCACTTCTGGCCGCTCACAAAGGCGCAGCCATATAGGTGAGGTGCAACAATGACCCTACCTGTATGGAACCAGTCAAGGAGCCTGTAATAGGTTGATGTTCACCTCCTGCGACTAGAGGTGAAGTTGTTGTCCTGGATTTCTTTGTATCCGTGCCTCAAGTATCAGTGCACTCCTGGCACTGGTTCCTTTTTTGGGTGTAGCTGCTGTGCCATTTGGATGCAGATCTCTTGGAATGTTGCCTCATTCCTTTAACACTTCATCAGGGCATATTGGACCTTCTGCTCCCCTCATAGAGTGATGAAGGCCTTGGTCTATTCCTTGGTCCCAGGGAATTTTTTAAAATTTAATTTATCCAAAATGTATAGCCTGCCCCCTCCTGCCCGATGGCAGCTCCAGGGCAGCAAACAATATATAGTAAAAAACATAATACAAAAATATAAAACACAAGATAATATAAAACATCAATTAAAACTATAAAAACAGCTGAGGCCTGAAAAGAACAAATATACCCCACAACCCTCCAAAAGAAACCCCCCACCCACCCACTACTCACCCCCCTCACCAAATGCCTGGCGAAACAGCCAGGTTTTGATTGTCTACAGAAGGAGGGGAGATTTGTAGACAATGCAGCAGTCAGGAGGATCGGTAGGTGGAGAGCGACTGTGGTTGCGCGGTGGTGGTTGTTGCCTGGCTGTCAGGTTGAGCCATGGTCCCGGTGATGGTAATCCTCCATGAGTCCGTACATAGAATGCAACGGCTTGGAAAGACCAAGTGCCAAACATGCACTGCCAACCAGGAAGAGCTGAGAGAGAGCATGTTTGAAAATGGCACGGTGGGCTTTTAAAGCAGACTTTATGTGCACGTCAGTGAGAGAGAGAGAGGGGCTGCCATGAGTGGAGGTTGCATGTCTGGTGGGTGGTGGCCACATGGCCAGTGGGGGTGAACACCTACTAAATGGGCAGGTGGACACCAACCTGGTCTGAGCTACCATCTTGTTTGTTAACACCCCTAGGGTGAAATCAAATGAGATGATAGCCTGCCGGATTCTGTGTTTGGTTCGTGTATCCCCAAGGCAGCCGCCATTCCCATATTTAGTGTGTCCAGCCTAATAAACAGGCAGCCCTCTGCCCGTATTTCATGTGCTTGTGGCAGCTTCCACTATTGGCACTATCTCCCTCCCCCGCGGCTGCTTCTCAGTTGAGATGCATGCTAGAGATCTTCCTCCCCGGCAGTCTCTCTCCCCGCCTCTCAGCTGAGAGGCAGCTTCAGGAAGGGAGACTGCTATTGTTCCCTTCTCTCAGCTGGTTGGTCCACTAGGTGGAACTCTATAGTGCTGGTGGACTTAGATATGGGAGAGGCTACGGGCGAACCTAATTGATGAGATGTGGACAGATGGGTGCCCATTAACCTTGATTGGCCTGCATGGTGGGCCCACAATGTCCCTGGATCCCGTAGTGAGTGTTAGCTCTATGATGATCACGTGGAGGCCGTGTGGTGGACACCTAATGGACAGGCAGGCGGGAACGCACCTGGTTTGAAAACACCCTTGAAACACCATCATGTTTGAAAACACTCTTAGAAGCTGAATGAGAGGGTGCCTATTAGAGGTGGGACTCTGGGCTAAATTTCTGTTTTGGTTACTTTCGGTTCTCATGTATTTCTGTTCTCGTTTCAGTATCGGTTGTTTTGGATCTTTTGCATTGATTTTTGTTTTGGATTTTTAATATTGTGGTTTGCCCATTGAAGTCAATGGGGACAAAACGCAACGTTAAAAATCCTAAACAAAAATCAATGCAAAAGATCCAAAGCAACCGATACCAAAAAAGAACCAAAATTTTGGATTAATCCAAAATGGCCATTATCAGGTACTTTCGGTTCTATCCGCAACTGACAGCCCCATCCCTAGTGTCTATGATAGTCTGCCTGCTATTTCCCCTTGCCCCTACTTTACGCACAGTTGATTTCATTACAGCTGCACTCTTAACAGCCCGTCCATCCTCTCAGCGCTGCAGCCTGGGGATCTAGACTCCTCACCAGTTCTTACCTAGCTGTTATTGGAAATTAGAATTGGAGTGATATATCACTGACTAGTGTGAGCCTTCAGTGGAGCGTGGTGACAGGTGTGGCTTAGAAGGGAGTGTGCTATGGAAGAGTCTATGGCCAAGGCCCTTGCCAGACAGCCAGCAAACAAAGTAATAAATAATGTGTCATTGGGGACCAGTTAATCCACTCTATGAAAAGGTGCAAAGTATACAAGTGGGAAAAATAACACAGTATAATAATCAGCATGCAACCCTAGGTGCTAAAACCATATGCAGCTAGACAAATAAATGAGGTTCACCCCTGGTGCCATGTGATAAATCATTCCCAAAGAATTCAGTCTCCCCTACCTCTAAAGAAAGAAAACAAATGACTCCAGGCACAAAGTCTTAACTGCAACTTCCACAGCTGCTAGTTAAAGCAAATGGAGAAGGAGAGAAGCATGGGAGTTGGGCAGCAGGGAGACATGAGGAGCTAGTGTGAAATGCAAAACACTTGGTTATCATACCATGAGCTGCCAATAGTACCAAATCAAACAGAACTAGGATAAGGTTGTGGTTTTTGTGTAACCCCAATACAGATAGTGCAGTCACAGTAGGCAAGGACTTGGCCCATAATGTCAAGGGAAGTTAGGGAGAGTTAGTTAGATCTTTGCTGAAAGGTTTATATGAACCTGCAAAGTTAATCTCTTAACAATGTATATGGAGACATACACATGCCTTCTATATATATTGCACACTCAAACACACAGTTGTCCATGCATATACACCCAAGCACCCCACAATGCCAGATGTGTGTACACATGTGTATAGCCACTCTCTCCCATGCATGCAGATGCACATTTTGCTCCTATACTGTTTGACTTGTGGCCTCACTGAGTTAAAATATTTTTCTGGATTCAGTGTAATTGTGCATTTCTAAGGCACTTCTCATATGGGGTGTTAGGAAACTGCTTTAAAACTGGTTCAGGCGATCTGCTGGCTCCAAAGCTTCCTCTTCCCCCAACTTAAGCACAATGTACAGATGTTGAACTTCCATGCTTTATCTAGTAAAGGTAGGTGGCTTTCCACCAGCAGTTTCTAAGAGAGGTGCTGGTGTCCCCCTTTCCCTCTCACAGGGCACTTAGTACAAACTCTATAAGCTGAATAGGAGTTCCGGTGGCAGAGCTTGAGGGGCGTGTTCAGACTGGAGGAAGGAAGGGGAGGGCCCAGATCACATTTCTACTCCTTTCCTCTGAGCTTACTCTTCCAGTACTTGAGAGTACTGATTGCACATTCTGCTCCAGTCATGGACCAGCTCTGAGCTACAGGCCTGGGATAACCTGAGGGTTAACTTTGTTGTGCAACATGACCTCCTCTGAAGCTACGCAGCACTCCCCTGGGTCAGCAGCGACTGAAGGGGCGGGGTTAGGACCTTCTAGTCGGTTGAATAAAGATGGCTACTGAGTTAAGCCACTCCTGATTCTGCAAGCAAACTAAACCCTTCCAAGTTACACTAAGGCCAGAGGTTCCCCACCTCTGTCAAAGTTGAGCAAGAGTGGTGCTCCCCCCTTGTACTGCAGGGGAAAAACCTGCTACGTGGCACTTTCTTAATTCCCACGTATTGGGTATTAATTATCACTGTGAGAGGCTGTTACCCAATGGGCTCCTGCAGTCAGTCACTGAGAGAACTGGTAAACAGAACTTGGGATGCAGAGCTGCCAGAAAGAAGCACTCTGTCTGAGACTCATAGATGTGCCCTCCTGTACATAGGTCAAGAATACAGTAAGTAAACTGCATTACTACAGAAACTAGCTGCTGGTGTTGTTCTTGAGAACTATAAATAACACCATAGGAGGAATGGAGCACCATCTTTTTATAGTTAAAACATCCCCAAACACCACCACCTTCTGCATACAAGCCCATGACAATTCCTCCTCCAGCCCCATGTGATGCAAGGGACTGGGCCTCAGTTTCCCACAGAAACAAAACACCAAGTTTGAACTTGTCATTTATATCCTCATTTATTCCCTGTCACCTGCTTGCTACTGGGGGCTCCACCCATCTGTGGCATTAAATACACAAACGTCACCCATACAGTTTTAACACTGTAAATTACAGCTTACTCTCACATTCCTTCTTTCTTTCAGGGGTCACCTCCCAGGCATATCACCCCAGGTGAGGTGTCCCATTTCTGGAGGGAAATTCCATTTGTGGGTGGGGTGTGGGGGTGCGTCCCTCCCCTTGTCTGGTCCAGAGCTTGAACTCCAGCATCTCTCTGATTGCTACTGCTTTATCTAAATGATTTCCCCTACAGTTCAGGCCAGTCGCCACTTGGGGGCATTAGAGAGCATCCAGGGCTCACACAGGCAGAGAGAGCTTTTCTCCTTCCCCAAGCAGGCAAATCATTATTATTATTTTATTATTAGCAAGCATTTATATAGCGCCAGCAATGTACCTGGCGCTTTACAAAGTAATTGAATACACACGGTCCCTGCTCTAGGGCTTACAATCTGAGAGATTGGGGGCGGGGGGGGGGAAGAGACGAAGGAAGGGGAACAGAGGGAGAGACAAGGAGTGTAACATTCACGAAGATGCGAGGTACCAGGTGCACTTGCTTGGCTTGGTTACATCAAGTTGGTCCATGTGGTGAGGATATGAGTTCACAGACCTCAGGTAACAGATTGTACTGGATGGAGGGTATCAGCAGGAGTTAGGTGAGGGGAGCGAGGAGTTGGGGAGGACAGAGCGGAAGAGGTGGGTCTTGAGGAGGGATTTGAAGGTATGAAGGGAGGGGGCGAGGCAGATGTGGGCAGGGAGGGAGTTCCAGGCTTGGGGGGCAGCTAGGGAGAAGGGACGAAGGCGGTTAGGGGAGCAGGGGATGCATGGGAGGGCGAGAGAGGGGACAGAGGAGGAGTGGAGTTCATGGACTGGAGTCCGGAGGGAAATCAGTGCAGAGAAGTAGGGGGGAGCAAGGTTGTGAAGAGCTTTATAGGTGAAGACTAGGAACTTGTGCAGGATTCGTTCGGGAAGGGGGAGCCAGTGAAGAGAGGAGAGGAGGGGCTGCACGTGGTCGAAGCAACAGGCGAGGTGGATGACCCTGGCAGCAGAGTTTTGGACAGAGATAAGGGGAGAAAGGTGAGGGCGGGGGAGGCCAGTGAGAAGGAGGTTACAGTAATCGAGGCAAGAAATGACCAGGGCATGAACAAGGGTTTTGGCAGAGGAGACAGAGAGAAAAGGGCAAATCTTAGCAATGTTGTGCAGGGAAAAGCGACAGGATTTGGCAACAGAGTCGATGTATGGTTTAAAAGAAAGGGGTGAGTCAAAGATGAAGCCTAAGCTATGGGCTTGGGGAACGGGAAGGATGGTGATCTCATCGATGAGGATCGACAGGGAAGAGGGAAAGGAAGGATGAGGGGGGAAGATAAGGAGTTCAGTTTTAGCCATGTTGAGTTTGAGCTGACATTGGGACATCCAGGTAGAGATGTCAGAGACACAGCTGGTGAGGCGAGCTTGGCTAGATGGAGAGAGAGAGGGAGTAGAGAGATAGACTTGAGTGTCATCAGCGTAGAGGTGATATTGGAAGCCATGAGAGGCAATGAGTTTGCCTAGGGACAGGGTGTAGATAGAGATAGAGAAGAGGAGAGGGCCAAGGACAGAGCCTTGGGGAACACCAACTGAGAGGGCAAGGGAGGAGGCGGTGGAGTTGACAAGAGACACATTGAAGGAGCAGTCAGAGGAGAACCAGTCAAGAATGAAGCCATGGAAGCCAAGGGAGTGAAGTGAGTCCAGCAAGAGTGAGTGGTCAACAGTATCGAAGGCAGCAGAAAGGGCAAAGAGAACAAGAATGGAGTAGAGGCGATTAGATTTAGCCACAAGAAGATCATTGGTGATCTTAGCAAGAGCAGTTTCAGTAGAGTGAAGGGGGCAAAAGCCAGATTGGAGGGGGTCAAGGGAGGAGTTGGCGGAGATGAAGTCGAGGCAGCGGCAGTAGACAAACACGTTCAAGAAGCTTGGAAGCAAAAGGAAAGAGTGAGACAGGACAGTAGCTAGAAGGGTCCAAGGGATCAAGAGTGGACTTTTTAAGGATAGGAGAGACAGTGGCGTGCTTGAAGGCGGAGGGGAAGGAGCCAGTAAAAGGGAGAGGTTGATGATGTGCAGGAGGGAAGGGGCGACAATGGAAACAATGGAGGTCAGGAGATGGGAGGGGATGGGGTCAAGGGGGCAAGTGGAAGGGTTGGAGGAGGAGAGCAGGGAGGAGATTTCCTCAAGGGAGGTGGGAGGGGAAGGAGGACAGGAGAGAAGGAGGGAGTAGGAAGAGGAGAGAAGTGGGAAGCAATGTCGAGGCGGAGCTTGTCTATCTTGGAGGTGAAGAAGAAAGCAAGATCCTGAGCAGAAAGGGAAGAGGGAGGAGGAGGACAGGGGGGCTTGAGGAGGGAGTCAGAGGTGGAGAACAGACGGCGAGGGTCCCGAGAACAGGACTCAATGCGGGAGGCGTAGTAATTCTGTCTAGCGAGGGAGGTAGCAGAAGTAATTTATTTATTTTATTTATTTAATCACATTTATACCCCGCCCCTCCTAAAACAGCTCAAAGAGAGGAGACACAGAATTTGAAGTGAAGGAAGTCAGCATGAGAGTGGGATTTGCGCCAGAGGCATTCAGCAGCACGGGTGCAGGAGCGGAGGTGGCAGATACTGGGGGTGAGCCAACAACGGGGGTTGTTGGAGCAGGCAGGGCGGGAGGAGAAGGGGGCAAGGGAGTCAAGGGTGGAGGAGAGAGAAGCATTGAAAGCAGAAATGGCAGAGTCGGGAGGAGGAGGAGAAGACTGAGGGGAGAAGAGGGGGGAGAGAGGAGACAACGTCCACGTGGTTATTGGCCTGCAGGTCATGGAAGGGGCATGGAGACCGGGAAGAGGAGGCGGGACAGTGGGAGACATTGAAAGAGACAAGGAAGTGGTCAGAGATGGGATGAGGATCGAAGGAGAGATCAGAGACAGAGCAGTTCCTAGAGAAGATGAGGTCAAGAGAATGGCCGTTAGTGTGGGTTGGGGAGTTGGTCCAAAGGTGGAGGTTGAAGGAGGAGGCTAGTGAGAGGAAGCGAGAGATGGAGGACTGGGAAGGGACATCAACGTGAATGTTGAAGTCACTGAGGATGAGAGTGGGTGTATCGTCAGAGAGGAAGAAAGTGAGCCAGGACTCAAATTCAGAGAGAAAGGAGGAGAGAGAGCCAGTGGGGCGGAAGATAACAGTGACGTGGAGATGGAGGGGTGAGTAGAGGCGCACAGAGTGAGCTTCAAAGGATGGGAAGGAGAGAGAGGGGGCTACATCCTGGCCCGACAGTCATGGCGGGAAAGAGTCCATCTTGCCCCTCCCCTCTGGGCTCAGCAACGTTGCCCCACCTGGAGCTGGGCAGCAGCAGCTACAGCTAGAGAAACTCCCCGGCGCTGGACAGCAGGATGGCAGCAGTGAGCACAGGGGCAAGCCTAGGAAATCAACCCGAGATAAAGATCTTTTTTGGGGGGTGGGGGTGTCTGGATTTCGGGATTTCAAAGCAGTCCCCAGCCCATAGGGTTACCAGAAAAGCATATCAAAAAGAAGGGTACAGTGGTGCTTTAGAATGGGGGATGGTATCCAAGAAACCCACTCCTGCTGGCACTGCTTCAGTAGCAAATCGTTGTTAGTGCTGGGGCCCACAGAGAGAATAGGCTTGTTCAGATGTGCTGTACGCAGTAGCTGAAGCACTGGCTCATTAAGGCTGCTTTCCCACAACGCTGCCATGTGCAGCCTTTGGCGCCGGAGGAGCATGCACTATTCAGATGTAGCGCAGCTCCCGTCTCGTGGGGAAGGAGCAAGTGTGGTTCTTCCACCGGCAAGCTCGCCCATCGGACAAGATAGGATTTCACTACCCTGGTCCAATGCACGAATAGGACCAGGGTAGCACATGCTCCTGCGGCGCCAAAGGCTGTTCATGGAAAGGGTGCTTGCATGAAAAGGCTGCTCATGGGAAAGCAGCCATAGTTGTGATGTGAGGGACAGTACTTCATAGTAGCTTCTCCTTGCTATGCCATGAGGTGTAGTGAGGAGGGTGACTACGTCTGATCTCTATGTGGTCAAAAATTCCACCCATAGTCGTTTGTTGAGGATTGTTTCTTGCTTTCATGCTTTGATGGGATGAAGCCTAGAATAACCTGCCCCATAGCACTAGTGTGCATGTGTAAGAGAGAACACATTACTATGTGTGTGTGCGCGTGCGAAAGCACACTAGTGTGAGTTAGGCCGCTTTTAGATGTGCCACACATGCACAGAATTGCCATGGTGGCCATTGTGCGCATGTACAGTTTTTCCTAGTATTTCTCCCCAGCACAGTCCTGGGAAGGCCACACCGGGCACCATGTGGTGCTGCTGGATGGACTCCAAGCCTAAGGGGAAAATGCCAGGTAAGTTAAAGTCCCTCTCCCTCCCCACCCAGCCGCCTCTGCCTCCCAGGACCCCTGCCCGGTGTCGTATGCCTCCCCTGGACTTCTGCCTGGCTGCCCACCTCAGCACTGCTGGGGCAGGCATGGACAGGTGTCCGGGGGAGGTGAGTGCTGGGTTGGGGTCCTGGGAGGCAACTACTCCCCTCCCCACTCCACCCCTGCACGGCCCCTCTACCCCCAGCTCTTCTTTCCCTGGACCCCTGCCCAGCGCCCAGGCCCGGTAGAAGTCCAGGGGAGGCAGAGCTAGGGGCAGACATTGTATTTAGGCCATATTGGTTGGAATCCGAACTGATTCCAATCAATACAATCTAAAATTGTATTGAAAGTCAGCAGGGCCGGCCTTACCGCGAGATGGTTCTGGGTGGCTGCCCCGGGCCCCGCTCTTGGGGGGTCCCCATGCTCCAGGCCACTGTCTGTCTCGGCCAGGAAGAGGAAGAGGCCCTGCCTCTCCCTCACTTCGTGGCCCCCTCCACTCCCTGTCTCAGCCAGGAAGTGAGAGAGAGGCAGAGGTCCCGCCTCTCCCTCATTCCCTGGCAACCTCTGGTGACAGTGGGTGTGGCAGCAGATTTAATGTGCTACTGCAGCACCCAACCCAGAAGCTGGCAAGTGGGCCCGGCGCAGGGCCCAGGCCAGTGGCGGTGGCGTTAAGTGCCCTGAAAAATGGGCACTTAATGCCCTCTCTGCCCGTCCCTGAACCTGGGAGCACCCCCTGAGCCAGGGAGCACCACTAGGTCCACTTGTCGGTGGCAGCGGGAGAATGAGGCCCCACATTTTCCCCGCACCCTGGGCCCTGCAATCGCTAAGGCTGGCCCTGAAAGTCGGGTCGATAGGATTTTGAACCGATCCTGATTTTCAATACGATTTCCAATCCCTAATTCCTATCTCAACTCATACATTCCCCGCGAACACGTCAGGAGTATTATGTTTAAAAATATCAAGTAGTGCGTTTGCATCACCTTTGGGTTATTGGATCCAAAGAATACTGTGTTTTCTGGAGGAGGCTCGGGTCTGCTCTGGCCGACTCCTTCCTGCCCATATCTATCTTCATAAAGCACAAGCATCATTTCCCTCAAAGGGAACAGCATAAAAGTGCCAGTTGAAAGGGAGTTTTAAACTCAATTTTTCATTTGTTTACTATGAAAGTACTCCTGAAATTACCTCTGTTACGTTTCCCTTGTGGCGGCCACTTCTGCAAGGGACATTCTACTTCTACTCTGCAAGTGTTCTGAGGAAAGGTAGGGAGGGGGATGCCTGTTGCCACCGTAATTGAGTGCATGTTTGAACATGGGGCGCAACCAGTATCATGTCAATATCCCAACCCAGTTTCAGACATGACGTTATGTGTAAAGATGGTCGGTGTGAGCAACAAGCAATGTTGTGTGTCTGTCCCCTCTGTGGGCGTGGGCTCTGCGTCAGCTTGGAAGGGGAAAGGGAAACTGGGTCATGGCCCTGTGTGCGTAGTCCATTTATGTTAATTATTTTTAACCTCTACATATTTATGTAAATCAGGGTAGAAGTTAGGGAGTGCACAGGGTGTCCCGCTTAGAGGTTTCCAAAACCTAGTAACCCTACCTTCGCCCCGAAATCTCTTTCTCTCAGCAAGTATCTCCCAGTTAGACTCTCATCTCATCCTTAATAGTGAGGCTTCTGGTCACCTAATCGGCCCCAATTAGCCTTAGCAGTCCCACCTGGATTGCTCAAGCCATTAACTGGGTCACAGGCAACCAAACTATCAGGGCAAGGAGGTTCCTGTGTAGGGCTGCCACCTATTTATATTTTTCCAGGTCACTTATGAAAAATACATGTTGCAGGACCTGCAGTGGCACCTATGACACCAGTGCAGGCCCTGCAACATGCGTTTTTCATAAGTGGCCTAGAAAAATATACATAGGTAGTAAGTAACCCTAGTTCCTGGAGCAGATGCAGCTGAGATTCCAGCTCACCCTGCTACATAACCCATAGAGCCCTTCTCTTAGGAAGTTGCACAGTTTTTTTCCTCCTCTTCATAACATTAACCGTAACATTTAAAAATAATAAATTATTGTTAGTTGTTACCAGTTACTCTTCTGCATTATATTTAATCTTATTGGGACAAGGATGTTAGGGTAGGGGACTTCCTGAAAAATGTAGCTCCAACATGCCACCTAAGGTAAGATGTCTGCAGCATTGAAAATTAACAGTTGTGCACTCTGCTATTTCCCCTCTTGTGCCATTTGGCCACTTAGGTCTGGAGATGAACCGAGTCAGGACTGGGACAAAGCAAAGACTGTTGAAAGCGTGCACTGGAGACACTGAAGCGAGCCCTCCCCCTCCCCCATTTTTATTTTAAAAGAAAACAATGCTGTCCTTTAAAGCTGAGAGTCTGGGATGGGGAGGGCAGGTGGTAGTGGCAATGAGTAAGCAAGATGGGAAGAGATTTACACTAGGCCCATGACTGGTGTTTGCTCAGCTGGTATTGTGCGCCTAGTGAAAACAAGGTGGTGTTTCTCTTCCTCGTCCCACCTTCCTGCTTCATTGGCTGGAAGCCAGTGCCCTGTGCTGCTCATCTTTAAAAAAAATGTTCTGTCTCTTGTGTTAAAAGAGAGACAAACCTGCAACAGCTTGTGGTGAGCTTTCCCTCTGGGATGGAATTTTCCTTCTTCCCCCTGCCCTCTCCTTACCAGTTATATATCTGAACAAAGAGGCATGGGCGCTATCACTGCAAATTAAAATAATTTCTTACAGCTGCCCTTTCAGCACTTTGAGCACAAATGCCTGTTCTGTTGTTTAACACTCCTTGACACTTGATGTGTGAGGGCTTTAAAGTGGATTCAAACTACCTGGCTGGGTATTATTATTATTATTATTATTATTATGGCAGCACCTTGGAATCCGGGTCATGCTCCAGGGTCCCACTGACTGCTGTACAAACCCCTTACATTTACACCTGCTTCCAGACCCCTTTACACTGCTAGAATGGTGTAATGAGGTTTAAGCATAAACAAGCATCTGGCCTAATCAACTGATCTGAACAACGCCTCGCAGAGGCAAATGCTTCCTGCTTCTTTGCAGTCTTACAAGGTGGGAGGAGGGGAGGTACAGAGGCCATTACTTGCTCAAGGTTAGACTGTTAGCAGCAGGCAGTGAGGACATAAAGCAGGGAGTCCAGCTTCCCAGTCTGTGGTAGTTCCACAAGTAACAGTAACGCCTGGTATTTTTATGTTTGTGTATAAAACATGGGAATGGCTACCAGATAAACCCGGGTCTGCTACTCCAGAAAACTACAGAGCTGCATGCTTGGGATAGGGGGGTGACCATAGGGTGACCATATCGCCCCTTTAAAAGAGAACACTTACGAAAAATACATGGTGCAAGGCTGCGCTGGAACCAATGCAGCCCTACAACATGTATTTTTCATAAATCTCTTTTAAAGGGGAGGTATGGCCACTCTAGGGTCACACCTAACCAACTGTATATGCGGATCTGTTAGTATTCATGAGGTGGGAGCTGGTCTCCCTTCTCCCATGCACAGGAAGCCCAGTTGGAGTTCTTTGCTCCCCATCTGATTTCTTCCAACCAGGATCTCTGAGCTGGTGGGGTTGGCTGCTATCAGCAGAGCAGTAGGTTTATGAATGTTTGGCATCGCATATGAACTCCCAGGTTCAGGAGTCCACACATGCTGCCATATGTCCCTTTGTTTCCACACATTTGGCTCCATTGGGGGTGGTCAGCATGTAGAAGCACCCTAAACTACCTTTTATCTTTCAGCTCACCCACCAGCATCTATTGCTCTCCAAGTACAGTTTCTGGTTTTTAGTGTTATTTATTTCTAACTGGGCCAACCTGGCAGTTCAGTACCATCATGGCACACTTCTGTGTGAGGTATCCGAGGTTGATGCGAGGTATCTTGAGTCAGCAGTAGACTATTGCTTGTTAGTGGTAGACTACTTGCTTGCCAGTAGCCTACTACTGGCATAATCTACTTACTGGCATAAAGTAGGCTTACTATATAAGTATGTACTTACTATATAACTATGTAAGTACTTACATTTTGCTGGCGATCCTGCAGAGGATTGTGGAGAAGGGAAATCCAGCCCTGCAATCCCCCGCAGAATTGTCAGCAAAAATGTGGAGGCGCTCTCACATTACAAACCCTGCACAGGCTTTACCTCCTGGATTCTTTCCCGGAGGCAAATAGTGTGCGGTAAGTATGGTGGGAAAGTGCCCTGAGCCCCAGGCTCCATAGAGTGCTGCAGACAGATATGTCTCCTCTCCAGCCGTCCGTATATCTATGGTATCCTACAGTTTTTCTAGCAGTCTCTGCTTGGCATGCCAAATTTAAAATCCACCTCACCAAGGTGAAGATCTCTCCATTTTTCAAGGTGACTTCTGTATCTGTTGCTGCCACTGTACTCCCAGAAATCAGAGCAGACGAGGATGCTGAAATGTCGTTGTTCTACATCATGGGATTTCGCGTCTTCCTTGTGACTCCTAATCCAGATTAACCTGTTCACACTGCAAATCAGTATTAATTCTTATTCCTAATTTAAAATGATCATGTAAACAGTTACTCCTGAATAATAATAACCCCGAATTAATGGATCTGGATTACAAACTAATTTGAATTAACTGTGATCGTATAAAAACAACCAATATGTTCACCCAAATGACCATGTGACACTGGTGCACATAGTTTCACAAATTTTCTTCTCTGCTGCCACACATGCAGGACAGATTTTTCTTTGTGCCCTAGCTTCTCCAGGGCAGAGTTTATTCTTGGGAACTGGGCATTGGTGGTTGGACTGAGGTTTCTGAAAGGACTTTGCCTGTTTTGCCCCTAGTAATCACATCTGTTCAAGGATGGGTGGAGAGAAGGTAAAACAAGTAAGTTTTTTATATATATATATATATATATATATATATAAAAAATCCCCTGCCTATGCACTACTATTACTTCCTTAATGCAAATCTGATTTGGAAACTCCCCACTCCATTTGGTAGAGGAGTGGCCCTGGTGCCAGGAAGGGTAGCAGTCATTATGGTACTGAGCACTGGTGCCTTCTAGTCAAGAATTTTAGCCTCTGAACATCCATATACTGTAAAATGGGGAGCCAAGTCCACACAGAGGAAGTCTGTGGAAGTAGGGCTGATTCCTTTAAGTTTTAGACTGTGGGTGAACTCACATGCAACTCTGCTAATTCCGATGTTTGCAGGGCTCTGAAAGCTGTATAACCAGCCCTGGATGATCCCTGGATTGCTGTTGTGTGTGAGTGAGACACTACAAGGGTGAACTCACATGAAACTCTGCCAAACTCCCATGTCCGCAGGGCCCCAGAAGCTGTATAATCAGCCCCAGATGATCCCTGGATTGCTGTTGCATGTGAGTGAGGCACTCCAATTTCCAGCCCCACTTTATACTCGAATCAAACTAATAGATCAGATCTAAACATCAGATCAGAGTTTAAAGTGGAGCTGGGAATCGGAGTGCCTCACTCACACGCAACAGCGATCTGGCATGGATTATCTGGGGTCATTTATACAGCCTCTGGGGTACCGCAGACATTGGCGCTTAGAAGACGTACATGTGAGTTCACCCCATATTTTCCCTTGCTTCCTAATGTTCTCGTATTCTCTCAAGCGGCAGGGAGAAACAATTATTGCTGAGATGATGACATTAAGATTTGAGGATTATGGAAAAGTCATTTGATGTCAATTACTGAGCCTAACTGAAGCTCTGTGTTTACCCAACAAGCAAGAAGCTAAGCAAGCTGGCATCTGTAGTGATTTGTAATGGTGCTGCTTGAAACCCTCTCTTCTCCATTTGTTTGTGCAAGGTAGAATTGGCCTGTCTCTCTAATAGTCAGCTGGCTCATTAGATTGTGGGTTGAGTCCCTTACCCCATCAATCATTTAGATTTCTGTGTGGAGACGTTAGCTGTATGTTTCAGGGAGACTGGGAATGGATATGTGTGTATGTGACTGAGAGACACCTTTTAGGAGTGTGATGATGCATTCCTCAAAAGCCCCATTATGAGGGGGAAACTTATATCATGAATAAGCAACACCTTGAAATACTCTGTCCTTGTCTTTTTTACAGTAGTCTGTTGCTTCAGTGATGCCAGTTTTCTGAAATACTCTTAAGAGTGTATTTAGAAGCTGCTGAGAGCAAAAATGTCATCTAGCCTTTTATGTCTGCATGTCTTCACTTAAAAGGAGATTTTTGCCAGCCATTTCCCTCTTCCCCAGTCTCTTTTCTGTCCCTTTGTTGAAGAATGTAATCTAGATTTGCTGCTTCCCAAAGACTACCCCAGCACCTATTGTTTGGCTGGCACTGATACTGTACTTTTGCTGATGGCTGTCGCAAGTCTCAGCAGAAAATGGGATAACATGACAGTCCTTTTCTTTGTAAAATGGTTCCAATATTCTTGTTGTTCATGGGCAGGTGGGTGCTCTTCAATTCCCCCACCCCCTTAAATGCTGCACTCTCTCTCTTGAGATAGTGTTTGATGTTTTTTTAATGAAGCCAAGTTTTTCTCGTCAATTTCTTTTGTCCCTGTGACCATGATCCTTTTATATCAAGTTAGGTGTTACCCTTGGTTTAAACCAGGGGCAGCGGACCTTTTCCCCTCGCACAGGCCACTTCGAAAACTAGTGCAACCTCAGCAGGCTGGAGAGGAGTTGGGGGCTGGAGCACTTAAGGGTAGGGATGGGCGAACGCAGTTCGGAGTTCGGCCCAAACTCGGCCTGTTCGGACGACCGAACGCAAACACGAACCCGAATGCGAACATACCGAACGTACCGAACGGTGAAATGGCTGAACAGTTCGGTCAGTTCGGATCGTGTTCGGGTGAGTTTGGGTGGCAAAAAAAGGTTCACTGTAAGGTGACAGGGAGGGGTAGTACTAGTCACTGAGGAGCAGACTTCCAGGCACCAGTGGTGGAGAGGCTTGCAAGAAATGAAACTATCTGCCTCCCCCCTTCCCAACACCTTCTGAGCTAGACCCTGTTCCTGGACAGCAGACGTTGAGTAGGATTATTAGATTGCTTTAAGTTTCATTTCTGTTTTATACTGAAATGAAACTTAAACCTTAAACTGAAACCTTGTGTTTGTGATTTCCCCCCCCCCC
>QEPC01012458.1:3213484-3241402 GCA_003113815.1 Sphenodon punctatus
TTAGTGATTTAGTTTTAGTGTTTGTAGGAGTAGGCCTGTGTACTTATTAGATAATCCATTTAGTTCATAGCATTTAGAATAGTTAATAGCAGTTAGATTTAGTGTAGCTAGATATATATAATATTAGATTAAAAAATAATAAAAAAAAACCATATAAAAAAAAACAAAAAAAACCCAAACCAAAAGAAAACCAGATAAAACCCAATAAAAAACCAAAAAAACATAAAAAACAAAAAAACCACCCATAACATTTCCCGAACGTGGCTGAACAGAACAGCCGAACCTAACGGGCAAACTCGAACCCGGCGAACTAACCGAACGCAGCCGAACCAAACGGACGAAACGAACGCAGCCGAACCGAACGGACGAACCCAAACTGCAATCTGTTCGCCTATCCCTACTTAAGGGGTGTGCTCAGGAGGGGATAAAGATGGTGAAAGTGCAGATCATGGATCTTTCATGCCATAGATCCATCCCCTATACTTGTGCACATGCCCTCATCTCTGCTTCCTTCTTCTGAGCTCACTCTTTCAGTGCTTGAGAGTAGGAGGGATGAGCCATGCTGTGTGGCGCAGCCTTTCTGGGGTGGTTGCTCTGTGCCTGGGACAGGATAGCAAGATAGGATGGCTAAGGCGGGCAGGGTGAACCATGTGGAGAGCATGGAACTTGGGAATGGGGATGGATGGATGGATGAGCGGAGCTGCATGGTGCAATTTCCTCAGGGTGGCCCGGGGATGGGACAGCTGTCAAATTGCAGCTTGTGAAATGTATGATGGAATATGGTGTGTGACGATGGGAAAACAAAGGCTTGCCATTTATTAGGGTCAACATGCTAGGTATGTAGGGGGCATGGACACACATTTACTCCAGCATGGTTTTCTGCCTTTTTTTTAATGCCCTCTGTCACAGAATTCCTGTGTGATCAAGCAGATCACTTTCTAATCTGTCCCTCTACATCCCCTTCTCTAAAATGGGAAGAGGACTGTCCTATTTCACAGGAATTTCTGAGGTTAATCTTTGAAAAGCCCGTTGAAATCTAGAGGTATATTTTATTGTTAAGCATCATCCCAGAGCTTCAAACTAAGGATTTGGATTAGCCTTCATGCTCATAGTTGATTGATACAGCTCCTGGAGATAACTGTGTGTGGAAGCAAGGCTAGGAATTTTTGAATGAAACCCTTGAGGCAGGAGTCATGTTGGGGGGAAAATAATATGTAATCATATAATTAGATACTTTTTACCATAATATATGCCCAGTCAACCTGTCAACAATTCTGACACTTCCCAACTTGCAGTGCTTGAATATGAAACCTAATTTTAATTTATTTAAAACTTTAATCTTTGGATAACATACAGCGGTTGATTACATGACCCTTGGACTAGACAATTCTATAGTTCTATGTAACCCTACTGCATTTATACTACAGTGTATGTGGGGTGGAGGTTGCATGTCATTTTAACTGTTTAGTTTCTTTTATTTAAATGTTTCATATGGTGCCAATCCACAATTGGTTGAAAGTTGTTAATAGATTACCTGCCCAGATTACCTGTCCCACATAATAGATTACTTGTTCCGTATGACACATTTATAGGCTGCTAGTGAGCTCCCCCCAACTCCCCATTTTGGACAAGTCACACACACAGTTAAGTAGATGGAGTATTTCCCTTGACTTCAGTGAGTGTTGGATCCATCCCTAAATACTTACGTTTTTCCTGACACTCCTCTTGGACAAGGCTATTACTTCAAAGGGCTTTGAATATCAGCGCTGTTATGGCGGGGGACCCAGAAAAGGGATAGGACCCAGAGAGGTAGCAGGTATAGAAGTGGGTAAGGAAGAGAGGGACACGTCCACCACCCGTTTACTCTCACTCCAGGGCTATGTGCTCTATGTATGTGAAAACAACTCCTCAGGTTCTTAGTTGGCCCTAGTGCTCTCTGCAGAAAGCAGGCCAGATCATCATCAAATTAGTTGAAGCGCTGAGGGTCATCTAGACATTGCGGGAAGGGCTGCTTATGCTTAAAGGCCACACTTGGGAAAATGAAGGTCCAGCTAATGGATCTGTGCTGTGATTCTGCCCTCATCTCTGCTCCCTCACCCTGAGCTTACTCTTTCAGTGCTTGGGGGTAGGAAGGGAACTGGATCCAGAGACCAGATGGAAAGGGGGCTTATTTGGAAAGGGTGCAAATAAAAACTAGCTGTGCGCTGCATTTTGCCCCCAGGCCTGGCGTTCCCCATTCCTGGTTTAAAGCATAGGACTGCGAAACTGTTAGTCAAACTGCTTTGCCTCGAGATGACATAATACGGAGCACATTAGCTCTGTCGGTACCATAGCATATATAGCCACCCCCAGAGATGTATTTTTATACACAGTAGCTTTATATATTTAAAATACAACATGGGGTTTCTAACTTATTTGGTCATAAATGAAGTATTAGTTATAACGAATTACTTTTTTTGTTGTCCAGATAAAAATAACCAACACTGGTGTTTTTTTCAAAGACATTTTTGTGCCTGTTTTGCAAGACTCAAAGGTCTGAAGAGATTTTGGGTATTAAGACTGAAAAATACCTGGAATTCTCTTTATTTAATGGAGGTTTTCTTCTTTTTTCTCTCTGCTGCTTGTTATGTAAAATGAGTTAATTGAAAATGCGCTGATCCTATAGGCAAGGGATTTTGGCACTCTCCCTTTTGTTGTATCTGAGTAAATGAACAGCCCCCTCACCTGATGGCCAAGGTGTATAATGCTGTTAGGCAGGGCAGGGACCTTGAATAATCCGACAGCTTCTGATGTAATTGATTTAAGAAGCCCACAGGCCTCTTACTGAATGACTCCTCTGTCTGCATGCAGCTCAGGAGCAGTCACTTTTTTTTCCCTTTCAGATGTGAAATATGTCAGCAAAGTGAAGTCAGCTTAAATATCAGCTGAGGCTTGCGGGTTTTTAGTTTTGTTGATTTTATTCCCCTTTCCACCCTATTGGGATCAAGTTTCTTTCTGGCTGAGTTGGACTTGCATCTAGTTAAAGCACCTTTCTTTTCCCCCTCTTTTTCTCCTTTAAAACAACCCAAACAAACAAAAAATCCCAACAACCCTCACTTGTGTGGATTTGTATGTGATACAGTTCAGGTTAGAGCTGAACCAAATAGCAAAAAAGTAGTTGGGTTAATATCCGCCATCCTGGATAGTTTGGTTTGTTATTGAATAACCACCAATTGCTGCAGCAGTTAACAACTGTGCCAGATTACCAGATAATACTGCAAAAATTAACCAGTTTACCATGTTACTATTACTGGATTACCATGTGACCAAATGTTACAGTTACTGCTCTAAAGCCAAGTCTGTCTTTGCTGTCATCTTTTCTGGATTTCATGGCAGACTAGAGACTTTGAAGCAAGAGTTTTTCCCCAGTCCTCGGTGGAAGAGGGGAGGTCACAGTAAATTGGGATTAACTGGAGAGAAGGAGCTGGGATATAGGCTTCCTAGCTGTAACGAAGAGCTGGAATGCAGAGGATACTATTGTAACCCACAGAAGATGATATTTCTTTGTGTATGATTTTTTTTTTCCAGAGAAAGTTCACTCTTGTGACCAGGAGAGGCATAGTGCACTGGAAGAGGCCAGGCAGAACCCCCGTGAGGGGATTGTCATCCCTGAATGTGCTCCTGGTGGGCTCTACAAGCCAGTGCAGTGTCACCAATCCACAGGATACTGTTGGTGTGTTCTTGTGGACACAGGTCGCCCCCTACCTGGTACTTCCACCCGGTAAGAGACCCATTTGTTTCCTTTGATTCAGGCATGTCAGTGGGAACATGTAATAGCTAAGGAAGACTATGCAGTATTTCAGAGAAGTAAGGGTTCAGGAATTACCACATGAGCACCAGAATATCATCCTCACACCCTGATTTTCTGTCTCCAGCCCTAGACACTGGACTGTTCTAGTCAGTAATTCATGCAGTATGGTCTGAGTTGGGTGCATAACAATTTTGTCTGAATGGCTGCTCCTATTTCCTTAATGTTTCCTCAGTTCTCTAAGAGAAGTTATTTTTAAATTAACAGAAAAATAGAGAAATTAATTTCACTGGTTTGTGTTACAGGGAGAGGTACAAGAACAATGTCAAGAGACCACATACAAGAGCAGGGCTGGGTTAAAGGACGTGAGGGCCCCCACCAAGACCACATACATACCTGCTGTTCTGCAAAATACAGGGCACTCAAGATATGTGGCATCTTACACTATTGATGCCTTTATTCTTACTGTTTAGTTGTATAAGGCATTAGTTCTCATTATTTTAAAAAGAGATTTAGGTTAGTCAAACACTTGTCCATGCATCAACATAGCAGTTTAATCCAGTCCTGCATAATATTCATTGGGAAACATTTCCCCCTCATCCCAACTTCCAGCACAAACCACATTTAACTGTAACTACAGTCTCTGTCATTATTCCATCACTGTGAGCATCTGTGACCTAGTGAGCTGAGGACAGGGGTCGAAGTCAGGAAACCTCAGTTCTGTTCCCATCTCTGCTGTTGATTGACTGTCAAGTTGCTTGTGCCAGTCTGCACATCTGTTTGCTTCATTTTTACCATCTGTAAAATCAGAGTAACAGTAGCTACTATTGAAAAGCTCTTTGAGATTTATGGATGAGCAGCAGAATGCCAAAGGTGCTAAAAATTGTTTAAAGGAAGAGGAAAGTAATGTGTGTGTAGATAATATGCACACACCTTTAGTTCCATGGTGTGCACTATACCTGAATCAGAGAAGAGCAAGCTTTTTATTTGATTAATGTGCACTGGTCTTGGTGAAGCAGAGAGGAATGCACTTTAAGTGCTTTCAGATATCACAGCTTTAGTTAGTAAAACCCAAGGAAAAAATGGTAAAAATCTGCATGATAATTCACTGAAGACTTACCTTGTGGTGTGTGCACGCTTCTACCATGTGTTCAACTCATGGAAGAGGTTCCCAGGAAAATATCAAGATCACCACAGATTTACTGTGAGGTAGAAGTGTTCACATGTCGCAAATAAGCACACCAGATAATTCACAACAGATTTTCTATGTGGCTTTTTTTTTTTTTTAGATTTACCACTTCAAATTGTGATCTCTAAAACTACCATTCCTTAGCGCATGTGTGGTAGCACCTGTCATGCTTAATGATCTGTTAAGGCTTCCATTTTAATGTACTGGTTTGGCTTTCTGAGAAATTCACCCTTCTGTCTGACGTTTTCATGTATCATCTTGGATCTTTTTTGCAGAAGCTCGTAAACTGTGTTCCAGTGAATGCAAAGATTATTTTGGTTGTTTTTTATTTTTTTTACATATTCCCCATTAACATCTGAAGTACATCTTCAAAGTCTACCTGAAGAGGCTTTTCTATTTCTGCACAATTCTACACAGCAGCAGAAATTATTAAGTTGAAATCGTCAAGATGACTAGGTCTGAATGTTATCTGCAATAAAAACATGATGTCAATGGAACGAGGACTTGCTTACATGAAAATGTTTGCACTGATATAATCTTTTTTTTCTTACAGTCCCAAAATGCCTTGTTTCTACATACATATTGTTTTGTTGGTTAATCTCACCACTTTTAAGTAGGCCACATTTGACTCAATATAGCTCTGTATTGGAGTGAGTTAATCTTTACAAGGGCAATGTGGACACATCAATATTCTAGTAGAACCAAACCAACTCAGTTACTAATCCCATTGCTGTCCTATATTGGCTACTTTTCCACACCCCACTGGCTCCAGCCTCAGATAGTGACATTTGAAAACTTGGTTTTGTCTGTACATGGTGCCATTGCTCTAGCCCTTGACAATCTTACGGCCAACTGCAACTCTAAGGATTTGAATGTGCTGGGTGAATTGTCTTGGAATTTGCAGGGACCAGGGTGAAGATAAAATATGGGGCCCCTTGTGACCCTATCCCCGCTCCCATGGACCCACCTCCTTGAGGGCACCCTCCACTGGGCCGTAGATGTGGTCATGTTCAGGGCCCTGCTGTGCAGGAGTGGTTGCCCTGCACTCAGCCCTGGTGAAAATGGGAGACACTCTTAAGCCCCCTGGAAGTAGAGAAAATTTGCAAGGCTGGGTGGTCACCCCGGGTAACCCAGTGTAAGGCTGGCCCTGGTGATGGGTTAGGCTCTTTCATGTCTTAATGGAGGAACTGTGCATCTCCCCTGCAAGGGAGGGTACATTAGGCTAGCACAGCGTATGGCAGCGGCTGCCTTTTAGACCGACTGAGAAAGTTCACCAACACAGAGCTGGGAAAGGCTGGGATGCTTATTTTCTCTGCTCTTGTTTTCTTGGATTATCTACAACTCTGGGGCAAACACACCACATGTGTTCAAGAGATTGCAAAGTAAGGGCTATCACTCACTGTCCCTTGGTGCTGTAAAGGTAAGCACCATCTTCCATCCTTGTCCATCTCTGAAGTGGCTCTGCCTGGTCTTAAAGAGAGTGCATATTCACACAATCCCTTTCCACTTGCAAATTCATCACACATTCCTTAATATGTGTTTGTCTTGTCCCATACCAATGTTTTCACACAATTGCTGATTTCTCTACATTTCGTGGCTTCCTCTGTAATTTGCTATGATGTTTGCACAATACAAATAGTTTGTAGGAAAGCCCTTGTGTTATGAAATATTTGAGAAGTAGCATGGAGCATAGAGTGGTGGAAGTAGTTCCTGCTTCCTGATACTCTGTTATTTCCTACCTCCAAGTGACCATAAAGTGTGGCCAAACAGGAAATAATGATGGAGGGATTGAAACTTGCTCCAGGATAATCAAATTACACAAGACTATTGGTGCTTGATAGCCAAATCCTTGCAAACCCTTTGCACTGGGTGGCAGGCAATACGCGATCATCAAGGAACACAGGAAATGGCCAGGATTTCAAACAACACTCAAGAGTGTGGATTTCTGCCTCTACCCATTCTATGAAAGTGTTGTGTGAATGAGCCGAAACAGAACATAGTGAGTGTTCTGTTTATAAAACTTCATTTCAAATTTCAATGCAGAAGCTCATAATTTATTGAAATCTGTGCATCTTAAAGCTCTCCTGCAGGGATCCTTTCTGTCTTGAAGGTAATAACCACTCTACGAACAAACGGTCAGGCTGACATGCTTGTATGACCAACTCCTGTAAGTTGGAACCTGGGCTACAGCCACAGTCTGCAGATGATCTTGTGGCTTAAATCAAGGTACATCGTGTTGTGCTAACTGTCTTGAAATGACAAAAGGCTGGCTTGTGGCATCACCTCAGTTGTATGAGGATTCGTGCATGGACCAGTTTTTTCCCCATGTAGACTCCTTTATATTCAGCACAAGTGAAACACAATATTGCACAGAGAGGGGGAAATGTGGAGATAAATAGGGCAGAAATGTAGACTACTGAAAAGTACTAAGATTTTGCACTGGCAGCTGGCATACTGGAAAGTGCTCTTACTGATCTGAGTTGCTTAACAAACTGGCTTTTTGCATGTTCAAGTGTGTAGTCTGCAGATGATCTTGTGGCTCAAATCAAGGTACGTTATGTTGCGCTAACTGTTTTGAAATGCCAAAAGGATGGCTTGTTGTGGTTCAGCTCACACTTGAGAGGCATGGGCAGCATCTCCTAACTGAAGTTCAAAAGAAGGGGGGTTTTTTGGTTGGTTTTTTTGGCTGTCTAGGCAACCACTGATAGAGAGCACTTCACTGGGGATTCAGGACTTGAGAACTTTCTAATGATGAAAAAGAAGATACTACCGAGAGGTGGTTATTAAGGATGAAATATGATTTTGCTCTGTAATTGCATCCCTCTTCCTAGTGATATCATCTCAGTTGTATGAGGATTCGTGCATGGGTCAGTTTGTTCCCCCATGTAGACTCCTATATATTCAGCACAAGCTCCTTGTCTTTACTTTCAAGGCTCTTCAATGCTTTGGTCCCCCGCTATCTTTCTGCACTTGTTTCCTGTTACATTCCTGCTCAGGAGGTTGATTTCTCCTCTGCCACCACCTTCATCCATGCCCTGAATCTTCTGCTACCTGAACTGTCTTCACCCTTTGTCCCATGCTGCTCCCTATGCCTGGAACTCCCTCTGTAAACACATCTGTCCCATTTTGTCCCTCCCTCCCAACCTAAACCCTTCCTGAAAACCTACCTCTTTCACCAGACTTTCCCTAGCTCCTCATGCCCATAGACTTCTCACTGATACTCTACTGCCTTTAATTCAGGGTTCCTTTCTCCACTGTAATTAAACCAGACACATGCACCTGCAGCATCTCAACTTTGTGAATGTATCCCTGACTTCCCTCCCTCATCTCTCCTAAACTGTAAGCCCTTCGGGGTCGAGACCTGTCTCTAATAATTGTTCAGTGCCAGGTATGTTGCTGGCACTATGTAAATACTTAATGTTTCCTCTGTACTGAGTCTGAGACAGGACAGTAAAGTTTGCCAGCATCTTAATGACAATCTGTGTCACAGAAAGCATGGTTAATGTATTTAATGTCTTTGCGCCCTTCCTTTTCAGTTATGAGACCCCAGTTTGTGAAAGTGACGCCCGGTCAAAGAGCATCGAGATTGATGACCCATTCAAGGACAGAGAACTTCCAGGTCAGAGTAGAGCAGAATTCGGTCTGTCTTTTTTCTCCCTCGCTTGTTTGAAGCAGCGTTAAAGGCAAATGTGACCGTTGTCAAGAAGAGCTGGGATTTGTAGTTTCTGTGTTTATTATGAATTTTATTTTTGGTGGGGTTTTTTTACTCCCCCACTTTGTATGCATTCCAGAAAATGTCTGCTTTGCTCTGGGAAAAGATAACTTTTTCCTCTGGAGTTACGCCTAAAGGCAATATATCCTTACAGCGAGGAGTGGAAAGAATTTTTCTGTTGATTGACTTGTCACCTGTCTCCCTGCTCTTTCTTGATGCCTTGCTGCCATTTGAAAAGAAAACTTGACACAAAATAAATATCTCCATCAGTTACAACTGCAAATTGGCTGGCTGTACATATACACTCCAGGACAGTGGCACACAGGCGAGAAATAGAGTTCTACCTGCAACTTTCCAAGTCTTATTTCACTAAATTAGCGGAAAAATACCCAAACCGAGTGGGATCTTTGGACATCTTGCTTATTATTCCCAGTAGACTGAGGGAGGACCCCTTCCATCTTTGAAAACCTTTATCGCAACAGGCACCCCTTTTCTTCCTCAATTAAGCAATTCTGCAGACGCTCTGGTGAGGTGGAAACATAGCACTGTTTCCCCAGAGTGGACATTGCTATACAAATTATGCCATTGCTGCTTCCATAAGAGGTGGAAGAAAGGCAAACTAGCTACTTGCTATGTGCAAGCAGCAGTGCTCATTCCAGCAGGCGATAAGATGCCAGAGCCACTGGCAGATGACTTCTAGGAAATGGCCTTTCAACCTCATTATTTTATTTTATTTTTATTTATTTATTTTAAATTTTATATGCTGCCCTTCCCAGAAAGGCTCAGGGTGACTTACAATCAATAAAAACATCTAAAAATTCCCTTTGACCAAATTCCACCTAATCCTATCCCTGCCTGCCAAATGCCTGGCCAAATAGAAAGGTCTTGCATAGTTTCTGGAAGATGAACAGGCTCGGGTGTAGACAAATCACCAAATAAAGGGAGTTCCAAAATCGTGGGGCAGCCACTTAGAACACCTCTCTGTGAGCCCTTGTTGTGAAAACCTGCAGATGGTACCTGCAAGAGGGCACCCCCGGCTATTTTCGGAGGCCGCGGCAAGAGATGAGATAGGAGGCGGTCTTTCAGACACCTGGGGCCCAAGCCGTCTAGGGCTTTATAGGTCATAACCAGCACCTTGGAAGCTATTGGCAGCCAGTGCAGACTCTGGAGCACTGGTGTAATGTGCTCCGACAGAAGGTGGGCCGCTGCATTCTGCACCAACTGCAGCTTTCAAACAGGCATCAGGGGCAGCCCACATAGAGTGCATTGCAGTAGTTTAGCCTCGAGATTTACGAAGGCATGGACCAAGGTGACCAGATCAAATCTGATTTTTTTTAAAAAACAATCAAACCCCAGACATAACTGGTGAAAAGCACCCCTAGCTACTGCTGCAACCTGACAATCCAGGCACAGCAATGGATCCAAGAGCACTCCCAAGACTGAAAACTTGAGTGACCAAAGGAGGCTGGACCCCATCAATAACAGGGACCCCCTAGATCTTAGAGGTCACATGGTTGGCAAACCATCATCACTTCAGTCTTGTCCGAATTCAGCATCAATCGTCTCACCTGCATCCAGCACTGGGTAAGCATCAAGACTGCAGGACCTGGGTCAGATGAAAAAGAGAGGTAGGGTTGGGTGTCATCATCGTACTGATGGCATTTCATTCCAAACCTCTGTACAACCTCATCCAGGGACTCAGATACACATTGAACAGAAATGGAGACAAGATGGAACTCTGTGGGATCCCACAAGGGAGCTCCTGAGGGGACGACAAGCCAGTGCCCATCACCACCCTTTGGGTTCTCCCAGCCAGGAATGAGCGGAACCACTTGAGCAGTCCCATGAACCCTGGCCAGGTCACACAACCATGCCAACAACACCCCATGATTTAACTGTATTGAAGGCCACTGAGAGATCTAACAAAATCAACAGGCAGAGACTCCACTGACCTCAATCCTCTAATATCCCAAGATGTGGGGGAGATGAGGACAGGGAAACAGACACCAAGTGTCTACCCCTGTATCCATGATGACAATTCCTCCCCCCCCCCATAGGATTTTCTGTTTGTGAGAAAACCACAATCTAGGTTGGTTGTCCGACCCTTTACCTTTTAAACCCTTTAAACAGGAATTCACCACAGACACATAAAAAGTTGTTAGCAAAGTGTTTTACTCTGAATTTTCTTTAAACGTACAGAAAACAAAAATGTGTTCTATACAGGAAGCATGTGACTGTGGTTAGCATGCACGCTGCAGATGTAAGAAATAGGTTAGAAATATACTCGGAAAGAAATATGAAGCAGTTAACTTAATCCTATGGTTATTTGAAAAGAGAGATAAAATAGAAATCCTTACATTCTAAATTAGGAAAGTTATACCCATAATAGAAAAAAGGAACTATTGCAGAACGGGTGGCCAGTTCTTCTGAAGAAGTGCTTTCTTACCCGCCTAAGAGCAAGTCAAGGTAGAGCAAAGATTATTCTCTTTGCTGGAGAAATTGCTGTGCTGGGCATGAATGATGTTGACTACAGAGTCAGGGTCTTGGTAGCTTGTGCAAGCAAAAGCTATGGCTCAGACCTGTAGATTTTATAGACCAGTCCAATAGCGAAAACACGTAACCAGGGATCACTGGTCCATACGGAGATATCCAGTGCAAACTCCATCCGGTATAGAGGGCCGAATCGGCAGGGTGGAGACAGGTTGGGGCTGCTGCTGGTATACCATGTACCTTCCTGTATGGCAGCATCCCTACTTGTTTTAGCCAATCTGGTGTCAGAGGTGGTATTGCGATCCCTGAGGTTTGTGGTCCTGGGGGATTTCAATATTCACGCCGATGCCAGTGTTCAGGAGGTGGGACAAGAGTTCATGGCCGCCGTGGCAAACATGGGCCTGTCTTGGGTGGTTTCTGGCCTGACTCATGAGGAGGGGCACACTCTGGATTTGGTATTTTGGACTGGCCTTGAGGCAGGGAGTTTGTTAGTTGGGGAGGTGTCATCTGTGCCCATGCAATGGACAGAGAATTATCTCCTGCGGGCCAGTCTCCCAGTGCATCTCTGCCCCCAACAGGGTGTGGAACCTATTTGTATGGTTTGCCCCCAGAGACTTATGGAACCGGATCAGTTCCGGAATGCTCTGGGGGATATACCTTCCGACCTTGATGACCGATCGCTCAATAACCTTGTAGCTCTTTGGAACATCTTGTTGGCAGAGGCCATCGACCGAATGGCTCCCAGGCATCCGCTCCCCAAGCATAGGCGGCACAGGGCCCCATGGTTCATGGAGACCTGTATCAACTAAAGCAGTAGGGGAGATGGTTAGAGCGACAGTGGTACTGCACTTGTACTGAAGCTGAATGATTGCAACATAGAGCTGCGTTAAAAGCCTATGCTGTGGCTATGTGGGCAGCAAAGAGGAGTTTCTTTGCTACCCTCATATCATCTGCAAAGTTGCATCCAGCTGAGCTTTTCTGGGTGGTAAAGGGGCTGGTCAGTCCAGCCTCTCTCCACCTGGAACTGGAATCTTCCAGTGCTCGCTGCGACATGTTTATTGACTGTTTTGCAGATAAAATCTCTTGTATCCATCACGATTTCGACACCGCACTTGATACAGTGGATGTGGTTGAGTTTATGAATGCCCTGTCTGGTCCGGTTTTATGGGATTGGTTTCAGCGGGTATCACCCACTGATTTGGTGGAGTTGCTGGGTGCTGTGAGGGCCACGACTTGTGAACTCAATCCATGCCTATCCTGGATGGTGAAAGCCATCCGGGAGATACTGGGGCCGTTGCTAGTGGGGGCTGTCAGTGTCTCCTTTATGGAGGGCAAGGTTGCGGGGTGCCTGGAGAAGGCGGTGGTGCAGCCTTTGCTCAAGACACCATCTCTTTACATTGATGCCCTTGCCAGCTATTGGCCAGTCTCTAACCTTCACTTTTTAGGGAAGGTTATTGAATGGGCAGTGGCCCAGCAGCTCCAGGGGCATCTGGACCGCATCAGCTTCCTTGATCCCTTGCAGTCTGGCTTTCATCCGGGTTATTTATTTATTTTTTATTTATTTAAAATTTATATCCCGCCCCTCCTGCCCACAGGGCAGCCCGGGACGGCGAACAACATTCAATAAATTAAAAAAACAAACAATTTAAACAATTTAAAATACAATACAATGAGGGGAAACCCCCCCCCATCCCCACCCTTACCCCTCGCCAAAAGCCTGACGGAACAGCCAGGTCTTACATACATGCTGAAACAGCAGTAGAGTGGGAGCCAACCGAACCTCCTCCGGGAGCGAATTCCACAGTACAGGGGCGGCCATCGAAAAATATCTAACATCGGTGGCCACCCGCCTCACCCGGGGAACCTCCAAAAAGGCTCCCACAGGTAATCTCAAGGGTTGCACGGGAAACATGGGGACTGAGGCGGTCCTGCAGATAAGCAGGGCCCAGGCCGTGAAGGGCTATAAAGGTTAAAACAAGCACCTTGAACCTGGCCCGGTGCTTTATTAGGCAGTCAGTGCAGAGCCCAGAGCACTGGTGTCATATGCTCCCTGTGACCCGCCCCCATAAGGAGATGGGCCGCAGCATTCTGCACCAGCTGCAGCCTCCGGACCAGCTTCTTGGGCAACCCCACATAGAGCGTGTTGCAGTAATCCAGCCTCGAGGTGATGAAGGCATGGATGACAGTGGCGAAGTCGGATTCTGAGAGATACGGCTGAAGCCGCCGGACAAGATGTAACTGCTGGAACGCACTCCCCGCCACGGCCACAACCTGAGATTCCAGGCTGAGCCGCGAATCAAGGAGCACACCCAGACTCTGCACTTGAGAGACCATGGGAGGGTGAACCCCCCCAACAAGAGGAGATTCAACCACCCCCAGGTTCCCCAAGCCCTCGCTCACCAACATCACCTCCGTCTTGTCAGGATTCAATTGCAGATGGCTTGACCTCATCCAAGCCCCCACACCTGACAGGCACTGGGAAAATAAGGAGACTGCATGGCCTGGGTCGATGGAAAAGGAGAGGTAAAGCTGAGTGTCATCAGCATACTGATGACACTGCATGCCCTGAAACCCTCTCACAATCTCCCCTAACGGCTGCATATAGATGTTAAACAAGAAAGGGGACAGAATGGCACCCTGTGGGACTCCACATGTGAGATCCTGGGGGGAAGACGTACACTCCCTCAAGACCACCCGGTGAGTTCTCCTGGCCAGGAATGAACAAAACCAGTCCAAGACTGTTCCATCAATTCCGGCATGGTCCCACAGTCAAATCACCAACACCTCATGATCGACTGTGTCGAACGCAGTCAAAAGGTCTAGCATGACCAGTAAGGTCTGATGACCCTGGTCCAACGCCAGATGGAGATCGTCAACCAAGGCCACCAATGCTGTCTCTGTATCATACCCAGGCCGAAACCTGGACTGGGAGGGATCAAGGAAACTGGTGCGGTCCAGATGTTCCTGGAGCTGCCGTGCCACAGCCCGTTCAATAACCTTCCCTAAAAAGGGCATGGAGAAGGAGAAGTAGTGGCACGAATAGATCCCAACAAGGACTCCACATCGGCAGGCACCACCATCTGAAACTGATCCCACAAAACAGGACAGGATGGCGCATCCATAGTCCCAAGATGATTCTCTGCAATAAATGCGTAACCAAAATTGTGGTGGATGCGAGCGATCTTATCTACAAAGTACTCGATAAATCGGTCACAGCAGTCACTGGGTTGCTCCAGGTCCAGGCGGAGACAGACAGGACTGACCAAACCTTTCACCACCTGGAAAAGCTCCGCTGGACGTGACTTTGCAGATGCAATAAGGGCAGCAATTATGGCACTGAGACTGCGCTTGTGGCCTTGGTTGACGATCTGTGCTGGGAGCTGGACCAAGGTTGGTCCACTCTTCTGATTTTGTTAGATCTTTCAGTGGCATTTGACCATGAGATGCAGGTGACTTGCCTGTGGTACCATGCCGGGGTGGGCAAGACTGTTCTAGAATAGTTCTGCTCATTCCTGGCCGGGAGATCTCCGCGTGTAGTACTGGGGAATTGTATGTCTTCCCACATCCGTGCCCTCATGTGTGGAGTTCTGCAGGGATCTATTCTGTCTCCTCTCCTGTTCAACATGTACATGCAGCCCTTGGGTGAGATTGTGAGAGGGTTTGAAGTTCGATGTCATCAGTACGCTGATGACACCCAGCTGTATCTCTCGTTTTCATCTGACCCAGGCCTGGCAGTCTCAGTGTTTACCTGGTGCCTGGCTGTGGTGAGCGATTGAATGAGGACGGGCATTCTGAAACTGCATCCCGACAAGACAGAGGTGATGCTGGTGGGTAAGGGCGAGGAGTGGAGGCCCCCATCATTGATGGGTGTGTCCCTCCCTGATCCCTCAGGTTCAGAGTCTTGGAGTCATCCTCAATTCACAGTTCTGCCTGGATGCTCAGGTGGCGGCTGTGGCGAGGAGGGCATTTGGTAAATTACATCTGGTCTGATGCTTTTGGCTATATATCTCAGACTCCAATCTTGCCACTGTCATCCATGCATTCATCACCTCAAGACTGGACTAATGCAACGCGCTTTACATGGGGCTACCCCTGGTGATGACCCAGAGGCTGCAGCTGGTGCAGAATGTGGTGGCCACCTCCTTATGGTGATGGGCCGCCATGAGCACATAACACCAGTGCTCTGTTCTCCTCACTGACTGCCTATAGTCTTCCAGGACCGATTCAAGGTGTTGGTTATTACCTTTAAAGCCCTATACGGCCTGAGCCCTGCTTGCTTGCAGGATCACCTTGTCCCTCATGACCTGGATAGACCCCTGTGACCACCCGGGGAACCCTGCTTGGAGGTTCCCCGGGTTTCCCAGGTGACCACATTCGAGAGGGCATTCTTGGTGGCTGCACCGCGGCTATAGATCTCCCACCTGGTGGAGATTTGTCTCTCTCCGGATCTCCCTTCCTTCCATAGACAGTGAAAAACCTGGCTGTCCTACCAGGCATTCAGTGAGGGGGGACGGGTAGTGGGTGGGGGTTTTATTTTTGGACTAGGTTTTTTTTGTCAGGCCTTTGTTGTATTTTAAAATTATATTTATTTTAGCTTATTATAATATGCTTTTTATGTGTTTATGATGTTTTTATATGTGTTGTACACCGCCTTGAGCTGCCATTGGGCAGGAGGGGGTGGTATAGAAATAAATAAATAAAATAAATAATTGGGCTTAAATTATAATTAATGTATAATTATTCATAAGCTTAAGCATTCTCAGCTAAATATGGTATTAAAAGCTTATAAGAATGCCCATTGGCTAAACCTGGTAAATTTCTTTACCTGTACCCCCATCCTATAGAGAAATCTTTTTAAATATCTTCATGATGAAACACTAATGTCAAGAAGCAAGTCAAGTTGGTCATTTTCTCCTAGGCCTAAAAAGGCTGTATGCCAGTATCTTTTATAACTTGCAAATAAACAATATTTATAAGAAATAGCCTACCCAACCACCATACCCTCCCATGCCCAACATGACCCCAATTGGTTCAGCAGTTGCCCCAACAACTTCTACCCCCAAGGAGAATCCACCCTTCCCCAGCTCCACAACAATCTGGTGAGCATCCCCTGATATCTCCAGAAATAAAAATAGGCTGGGAAGGCACTCTACCCCCATGACCTTGTCCCTCTCCACCAGAGGGGTCATGGCACAACATTTCTCCCCTCCCACCCCTGCCTGTATCCTCCTCCTCACCAGGGGTCCTGACACCCCCACCCCAAATTCCCCTACCTGTACCCCCCTTTCACCAGGGGTTGTGACACCACCCCACCCAGTTCTCCATGCCCATACCCTTCTCCCTCACCAGGGGGCCATTACACTGCCCCCACCCCTACCCTCTCCTACCAAAATCCCCTCATTCCATAACCCACTTAAAAACTATTCAAACAAAAATAAAATAGGTCGGACCTCTAGCTGCCAAACCAAACGGGAAATAGCCGTTGCCACCGGCTTTCAGCAGCTGCCGCAGGTGCTGGAGTCTTTAAGAGCCAAAGGTCCAGGGGTGGGAGCGGGGCAGCCCCAGGTGGAAGTCCTACTGCTTCCACTCCTCCAGTCAGTGACCTCCTGCCACAAAAAGCTCTTTTGAGTGGTGTACTCCGGCTACCATAGCTTAGTCTTACAATGCTGACAGTTTCTGGACTGGCTGCCAAATGTGTGCTGAAGGGTGTGTGTAGGTGCATGTATGAGTGTTTAATACGCATATTATGGAGGAATGGCAGAGAGTGGCCCCTTCTTAAGCTGAGTGGGGAACTGAGTCTGTATTACTATATTTATTTATTTATTTATTTTACGAATTTTTTACACTGCCCCTCCTGCCACAGGCAGCCCGGGGCGGCTAACAACAACAATAAAAATATTAAATATTAAAACAGGGTTAAAACATCATCATAGCATCACAACACCAATAGAAAAAGAGGAATAAAACCCACCACACCCTCACCAATCTCCCAACCCCCTACCCACCCTTATCCCTCTCCCTCACCAAACACCTGACAGAACAACCAGGTCTTACACTTCCTACCAAAGGCTGGGAGGTCCAGGGCCAGACAGGCCCCCACCAGGAGGGAATTCCAAAGCACGGTGTGGCCACGCCCTATCCTGCGTGGCCCCCCAGGAAACCCGGGGGAACTTCCAACACGGTGCCCCCAGATGACCGCAGGGGCCAGTCTAGAACCCGGGGAGTGAGGCGATCTCGCAGATAGGCAGGGCCCAGGCCGTGTAAGGCTTTCTAGGTCAAAACCAACACTTTGAATCGAGCCCGGAAGACTATTGGCAGCCAGTGCAGAGATCGGAGCACTGGTGTAATGTACTCCCAGCGGCCCAGTCCCACCAAGAGCCGGGTCACCGTGTTCTGCACCAGCTGCAGTTTCCGAGCTGTCACCATAGGGTAGCCCCACGTAGAGCACGTTACAGTAGTCTAACCAAGAGGTGATAAAAGAATGGATGATCGTGGTCAGGTCTGGAACCGAAACCAGCAGCCGAAGCCGCCGCACCAGATGTAACTGACGGAAGGCACTCCTTGCCAGCCTCCACCTGGAGATCCAGGTGGAGCTGCGCATCAAGGAGCACCCCCAGGTTCCGTACCTGGGAAGTCAGTGGAGGAAAGATCCCATCAACCGAAAGAGCTGTCACTTCCTCCGACTTACCCACTAACATCACTGCCGTCTTGTCAGGATTCAGTCGCAGTCGGTTAGCCCTCATCCAGTCCCTCATAGCTGCCAAACGCCGGGTAAGCACCGAGACAGTTGGGTCTGGGTTGGTTGAAAATGAGAGATACAGTTGGGTGTCATCCGCATACTGATGACACTTCACCCCGAACCCTCTGATCACCTCGCCGAGCGGCTGCATATACACATTGAACAAGAGAGGGACGGAACAGAACCCTGCAGAACCCCACGAGAGGTCTTGGTAAGATGAAAAACAATCCTCAAGTACCACCCGCTGAGTGATATTACAGTAATATTACTGTATATTATTATTTGTGGTGATTTGAGAGTCTCTTTGAGCTGACAAAGGGACTGTGGTGAGTGATTTTCTGGATTTCTGCATGTGTGCAGGAGCAGGGTAATTGGAACTGATCATGCTAGTGGTGAGCCGCAAGTGCTGGATTTAGTGGATGACCAAATGACAATCTCTTAACTCCTCAGATGTACCCAGTCACATCAGCCAGAAGGGAGACAACTAGGGCAAACTATCTATGGAAGAAGTTAATGCAGAATACAAAGTATTCATAAAAAGCCCAGGCAGGTCTCTAGGTGACTATGACTAGCTTAGTACATGTGTGCTCTGTAACAGGCTAAAAGCTGCTGTTACAATATTAAGGAGAAATTAAATGGAGCATTATTATTGCTCACTTCGCCTTTCCACAGAAGGAGGCTTACATGCACCATGGGGGAAGGAAGAAGCTGCATGGATTGCTTCATAACTGGTGGGAGGATGGAGAGTGATCTCTCAACCCAGAAGTAAGAGGGTAGCATTGCTGAATAGAGGAGACCTGGTAAGTCAAATATCCAGCCTGGATCACCAGTGGCTGAAGATTGTCTGCTTCTGGGTGCCAACAGCCTGTGTGCTGTTAGTGTATGTGATCTCAGTTTTCCAAACTGCCATCATGTCTGGCACTAAACTGGCCAGTTCAATTTGGATGTGTGATGCAGACTGAATTTCCCCAAGGGTGGTCTTCTCAAGTCCAGAGCTGAGACGTTTGGATGTGTCATTGTGGAGGAGGTTTGCACTCTCTATACTGTGCCTTCTCAGTGGTCAGAGGGGATTGCTGGCTCTACAGGGTCAATCTGGCTCATTTCACAAGGACTTCATTCACATGAAGTATGGTTCTTTTAAAAGGCCTAATTCCCTTGAGATGGTTCATTTAATTACTGACAGCTATGTTATCTGCATGCATCTCGTGATTGATTTGGCAGGAGACAAACATACCGTGCACTGACCATTACAGCAACATCCCTACACACTCTAGCCAAGCTGGTGTCTGAGGTGGTGATGTGCTCCTCAAAGACCTTGGTCTTGGGGGATTTCAACATCCATGCCGCAGTCTTGGAGGGGCAAAGTGTGAGTTCATGGCCACCATGGCAAACATGGACTTGTCTCAAAGGGTCATCAACCCGACACACGATGGGAGGCCTACCCTAGACCTGGTTTTTTGCACCGGCCTTGAGGCAGGGGATCCGTTAGTGAGGGAGGTGTCAGTGGAGCCCTTGTTATGGATTTTTATTTTTTATTTATTTTATAAAAGATTTTTATCCCGCCCCTCCTGCCCACAGGGCAGCTAGGGGTGGCGAACAGCAATATAAAAAACAATAAAACAATACAAACAATTAAAAAAGTTTTAAAATCCCATATGCAGGGGGAAAGCAACCACCCCCCTCGCCAAAGGCCTGGCAGAACAGCCAGGTCTTACATAAACGTTGAAATGACAGGAGAGTGGGGGCCAACCAAGCCTCCTCCGGGAGCGAGTTCCACAGCACAGGGGCAGCCACCGAAAAAGATCTAACATCGGTGGCCACCCATCTCACCTGGGGAACTCCAAAAAGGCTCCCACGGACGATCTCAGGGGTTGCACAGGCACATGGGGAGTGAGGCGGTCCCACAGATAAGCGGATGGATCATTACCTTCTGCGGGCCTGTCTCCTGGCACACGTCTGCCCCTGGAGAGGTGCAGAACCGATTCGGATGGTTCGCCCCTGGAGACTTATGGAACCAGGGAGATTCCAGAATGCTGTTGGGGAGTTACCCTCTGATCTTGATGACCATTCACTTGATGACCTCGTAGCTTTTTGGAACACCTTGCTGACAGAGGCCATCGACCAGACGGCTCCTAGGCGTCCACTCGCTGAGCATCGGTGCCGCAGACCTACTTTGTTTACAGAGGGTCTGTGACAACTAAAGCATGAAGGGTGGCGGTTAGAGTGGTTAGAGCGATGGTCGCGTAATTTGCATGAAGGGTGGCTGTTAGAGCAATGGTGGCGTAATTTGCATGCTGAAGTTGACAGGTTGCAACATAGAGCGACTTTGCGAGCCTATGCTGTGGCTGTGCGGGCGGCAAAAGAGGAGTTCCTTGCTGCCCTCATAGTGTCCGCAAAGTCTCGTCCAGCGGAGCTTTTTTGGGTGGTGAAGGGGCTGGTTGGTCCAGTCTTGATCTGCCTGGAACTAGAGTCTTTCAGTGCTCGCTGTGACATGTTGGTTGATTACTTTGCAGATAAGGTCCCTCATGTCCACCATGATTTTAATGCCACATTTATGACAATGGGAGAACTGGAGGCTGTGGAAGCCCCACCTTGTTCGATTTTGTGGGATCAATTTCAGTGGGTGGTGCCCGCTGACACGGAGGAGGTTCTTGGGGCTATTAGGACCACCCCTTGTGAACTGGACCCATGCCCTGGCTGGTTAAGGCCAGTCGGAAGACGTTGGGGCTGTTGCTGATGGGGGTGGTCAGTGCCTCCCATTGAGAGGGCAGAGTGCCGAGCTGCCTCAAGGAGGTAGTGGTTTGGCCTCTGCTTAAAAAGCCATCACTGACATGGACTCCCTTGCCAGTTATTGGATGGCATCGATTTTCTTGATCCCACACAGTCTGGCTTTTATCCAGGTTATGGCACTGAAACTGCACTTGTGGTCTTGGTCAACAGTCTTTGCCGAGAATTGGATCGATCAACCCTGTCCGCTGTGTTTGATACCGTTGACCATGAGATGTTGGTGACGTGCCTGCGGGATCAAGCTGGGGTGGGCTGGATTGTTCTTGAATGGTTCCGCTCCTTCCTGGCTGAAAGAACTGAGAGAGTGATGCTCAGGGGATTATTGTTCTTCTCCCTGGGACCTCACGTGTGGAGTCCCACAAAGTTCTATTCTGTCCCCTCTCCTGTTCAAAATGTACATGCAGCCACTTGGTGAGGTGGTGAGATGGTATGGGGTGCGGTGTCATCAGTATGCTAATGGCACCCAACTCTACCTCTCTTTTTCATCAGACCCAGACCCGTCAAGCTCAGTGCTTACCCGGTGTTTGGTGACTGTCGGGGACTGGGTGACGGTGAGCCGACTGAAGTTGAATCCCGGCAAGATGGAGGTGATGATGGTGGGTAGGGTGGTGGGTGTGGCGGCTCTCATCATTGATGGGATTAGCCCCCCACTGATCCCCCAGGTTCGCAGTCTGAGCGTGCTTCTTGAGTCTCAGCTCTGCTTAGATGTGCAGGTGGGGGCTGTGGCGAGGAATGCATTTTGCCAACTACATCTGGTGCATAGGCTTCAGCCGTATGTCTCAGATGGCGACCTGGCCACCATCATCCATGCTTTCGTTACCTCGAGATTGGACTATTGTAACACGCTGTACGTTGGACTACCCATGGGGACGGTTCAGAGACTGCAGCTAGTGCAGAATGCGGAGGCCCATCTCCTTACTGTGGTGGGCCGCCATTCCAGGACAGCCTTAGAAGTTGTGGGGCCCAAGGTGGGGGAGAAATGCAGGGCCTATTCTCCTGTCGGTGGGCCTAGGGGCACTCCCTAGCTCAGGGGGTACTCCCTGGGCCTGGGCTTGGGAATGGGAGGAGGGGCACTCCGCTCTGCCTATCCTTAAGCCCAGCCATTTTGGGGGCACTTACCCCATCCATTGCTGTCCTGGGCCCCGCGCCGGGCCCGCTCACCGGCTCCCTGCATCAAATTAAATCTGCCGCTGCTCACCACCACCGAAAGTTGCCTGGGAGTGTGAGGGAGGCGGGACCTCTGCCTCTCCCTCACTCCCTCTGGCCCCCTCTGCTGTCTGTCAGTCTCGGCCAGGGGGGTGAAAGAGAGGCAGATGCCCCACCTCTCCCACATTCCCCCTGGCCGAGACTGACAGGCAGCGGGGGGGGGGGCATGGAGTGAGGGAGAGGTGGGGCCTCTGCCTCTCCCTCACTCTGGCTGGCCCCCTACACTGCCTGTCTCATAGGGATGTGCGAGCAGAACTGAGTTCGGAAATTCGGTTAGGTTCAAAAATCGAGTTCGGTTCGGAAGTTCAGTTTGGTCGACCGAATTAGTCAAGTTCGGTCAAATTCCAAACTTCCGAACCAAGTTTGTACATTCAAAACCGGTGTCTTAAGCTGTTTTCGGCCTTCTGAACTGGTTCGGATTCGACCAAACAGTTCGGTCGAATTCGAGTTCGGTTCGGAAGTTCAGTTCGGTCCAAACTCCGAACTTCCGAACTGTGTTTGCACATTCCTACTGTCTCAGACTTGCCCCAGGGCATGAGAGGCAGAGGTCCCGCCTCTCCCTCACTCCCTGACCGAGACTCAGAGGTGGCCCGAGTGCAGGGCCCCCCCAGGAGCAGGGCCCGGGGTAGCCTCCCCAGTCCGATCCGTGATAAGGCTGGCCCTGCCACCGTGAGCACATTACACTGGTGCTCTGGGCTCTGCACTAGCTACCTATAAACTTCCAGGCCTGATTCAAGGTGTTGGTGCTGACCTATTAAGCCCTATATCGCCTGGACCCCACCTATCTGCGGGACTGCCTCACCTCCCAGTGTTCTGGACCGGCCCCTGCGGTCCACCGGGAGCGCCCTTCTTGAAGACCCTTGAGTAGTTCAGGGAGTGACTATGGAGAGGGCATTCTCGGTGGCTGCTCCTCGGCTGTGGAGCTTCCTTCCGGCGGAGGCCCAGGTGATCCCGAACCTTCCCTCCTTCCATTGTCAGTGTAAGACTTGGCTGTTCCACCAGACTTTTGGTGAGGGAGATGAGTGAAGGGTGGGGTTTGGGGAGGGGGTTAGTTTTGTGGGGGAGTGATTTGATTATTTTTACATACCCCATTGTGGTTATGTTTGTTTTAAATATACGTTATATTTATATTTATAGTGTTTAAAAAATTATATATTGTAAGCCGCCCCGAGCTGCCTTCGGCATGAGGGGCGGGGTAGAAGTTCAAATAAACAAATAAATAAATCTCCCCTTTTTCATCCATCTTAGTTTGTAAGCTGCATGAGCAGGTAACTGTCTCTAATCACAACTTTTCAGCACCACGTACATTGCTGTCTCTCTGTTAATGTGGTTAATAATGTATGAAGAGGAGGGTGAAACCAGAGGCATAGCAGGAAGTTTGTGCGTCTGCACTTCTCTTTCCAACCAAGGCTGCTGGTTTTTAAATATCTTACAAGTGACTCATGGAAATTTAACACCTTGTATTGATTATATTTCTATATTTTCATATATGAAAATGTTC
Source organism: Sphenodon punctatus (assembly GCA_003113815.1). Taxonomy (NCBI): domain Eukaryota; kingdom Metazoa; phylum Chordata; class Lepidosauria; order Sphenodontia; family Sphenodontidae; genus Sphenodon; species Sphenodon punctatus. The sequence goes on from QEPC01012458.1 coordinate 3,236,896, forward strand.
AGGGCAAAGAGGTGGAGAAGCTGCTCAAGGGTTCTACTTCTCTTGGTTTGCTACTGTGACAATGGCTGTTAGAAATAGTGAACAATCTTAAAATCATGAGTGGTGTGAAGCATGTTAATAGGGAATAGTTATTTACCCTCTCAAATAGTACAAGAACTAGGGGACATGTCATGAAACTAACAGATAGCATATTTAAAACAAATAAAAGGAAGTATTTTTTCATTCAAAGCACAATTAAGTTGTGGAATTTGTTGGTAGAAGACGTGGTGAAGGCCAGTAGTTATAGCTGGGTTTAAGAAAGGATTGGACAAGTTTCTGGAGGACAGGTCCATTAGCAGCTATTAGCCAGGTAGGTTTGGGGAATGTAACCTCTTACTGTCAGGAGCTGGAAGTGAACAATGGGAAATGGATCGCCCCATTGTGACCTGTTGGGTACTTATTCCAAGCGACCGAGATTGGCCAGTGTTGGAGACGGGTGCTGGGCTGGATGGATCATTGGTTTGATCTCGTATGGCACTTCTTATGTCTTCCTTTTTGGAGAAGCTTGCATTGGAGTAGGAGACTTTCTCTGCTGTGTTCTCAAATTAAGCTTTCTTTTCCCTTTTATGCAGGCTGCCCAGAAGGGAAGAAAGTAGAATTTATTACCAGCTTACTGGATGCACTCACTACAGACATGGTACAGGCCATTAACTCGGCAGCACCTGCTGGAGGTGGGAGGTGAGTCTGGGAAGCATTCAACCTTGACTGGAATGAGATGGCTATAGACTTTTGGGGTATGATCCAGGAGGGATGTCTTGCTCTGAAATGGAGCCTATTCTAATTCCACTGGTCTAATACAACAGGAATTCGTGCCCCAGCTCTGTATTCTGTTACAGTAAACAGAACTGCAATGCCCATCTCCACCCTAGAATCTATCCCGCCTCCACGAAGGTATCATATCCCCCATACAAAATGTGATCTCGCTGGAAGGAAGTGGCTTAATTTTTTTTTATCTGCTGGCACATGGGTCTGACAGAGGTCTAACAAAAGTCAGAGATGTTTAGATTGGTGGTGCAGAACCTGGGGATGGAGGATCAGAATTCCTGCCTTGCCGCCAATTCCCTGTCATGGAATCAGCAAGCTTATTCATTGCACAGAGTAATTTAGGGGGATTTGTGTATTGTTGTTTGAGCTGAGATAAAACAGGGAAGTAGACAGAAAATGTATTACTGTTGATGGGTTTGAGATCTGTTGGATAATAGTGTGAAATGTTTAATGCTAGAGAAAATGTTAATTAATTGGTATGTACAAGTGTGTTTTGGGATACTGTTTAATATATTGTGAAAGAGAAAGTAAGGACTGTGCATGTATTATATTTTGGAAGATCCATACTCTCATCTTTTAAAATATCATCCTATAACTCTTCAATGTAAATATTCCTGAGGGAAAGCAGCATATATCCCATTATTTTCAGTATTGCTATTCCAGGACTCCAGATATCTTTTAACATGGCACTTATACCTCGTTAATCTTGCTTGTGGCTGAATGCCTATGAACTGCTGAGGTACTGCTATGTCCAGTATGCAACACAGGTATGCATCTCTGCATATAAAAAAGGATGAAAAATCTCTTTGCTCGTGCAATAGACTAAGGCAAATACCATATGGTGGGAAATGTGTTATTCCTTTCTGAACTATAAACTGCTTAAAACAATTTTATGTAACCCATTTAGTTGAAATACAGAGAGGTGGTGGTGAAAAGAAGCTCTAGAGAATATCTAGTATTTGTTTATTTGGTATCGCTGGTTAGGTTTCAGTCTCTGTGCCACTGAAAACAGTGTTCTGGTTTACTTAAACTTTATTTTTAAGAAATGTAGAGAGATTGAGACAAGGAGAAAAGCTGGTATGGACCAATTACCCCTCTAAAAACACAGCTTGCTTCCATTGGGAAGTCCCCGAAGCGTTGTACATTTCTGAGCTATCAATAGGACTCTTCTAGCTCAGTTCTTCACTGCTCTCTACTCTGCTCTTAGTTTTCATACAATCTTCACGGTGAGTTATTTTAAGCTTCTTTAGGTGAAAACAGAAATGATGGCTGCATGGTGGTGGCCTGCCCCAGCTTGGTAAGCTGTGATGAACACGGTTCGGACCAGGTTGAGGCACCAAACAGACATGCCTGTAGCTGGGGTACTGAGGATAATGGGGAGCACGCTGAACATGCAAGTGACCAACCCTGTGCTACGCCCAGAGCGCTGCCCCCCACCATGATGGGCAGCCATGGCAGTCAGCCATAGTGGACCCAACCTGGGCCACATTGGTGACCCAGGAACAGACATAATGTCCCACTGTGGCCCGGTTGAGTGGGACTTATCCCAGGCTGTGACTTCAGGGGTTTGCCGACAGTGGTCAGAGCCTGGGCTAGCCACCAATACGACCTGGGACAATCTCGAGCTAACATTTGGCAGTGCCTACAAATACGTGCAAGTGAAGTCCAGGCCAAAGCGTGACAAAGTGGGCCACTGTCATGTTTGTTTTAACCCTTTGTCATCAGCCAGTACACAAAGAAAAAAGACCCTTTCGCTACTCATTCCCCATGTGTCAGAGTGCTACCACCTAAGTGTCCTTAGCCATGATCAAATGCAAGAAGGTCCTGTGACATAAACTTCTGTGCGTTAACCAGGCCATCCCAAAGGCAGGTCCATCAAACCTTTTCTATCTTGCCTCAACAGAAAAAGCATGTTGGGAACATTTGACAACTTTGGAAAAGCTATTGATATGATTATTTTTTTTACCCCTCTCTCAATTTGCAAAGTTAGATAGTTATCTTGGTACTCTACAAACCATGGGTAAACACTTTAAAAAAAACTTCAGAATGTGTAAAAATTACTTCCAGTCATTCCTCAGCATTCAGTGTTTCTCTACTACGCGTGTCCTACTATGGCCCTCCGCCATCACATGGTACCCGGACACCATCCAGTAATGTCAAAACTGTGATGCAAGACTCATTCTCTCATCCTCTTTGCAGGGAAAGAATTGTTTGTGTAGTGTAGTGTTCGGTTTTGTGTGTGTTTTTTTCTTGATTTGGGTTTCCCTTTTGTATTTTTTGTGTGTTTTGGAGAGGCAGGGCATGCTCTGAATGTGTTGCTAAGGGAAATACTCCTTATTCTTGTAGTAAAAGCCAAGGTACTTTGGGTTTGTGATATTTCTTGTAGGAGTTAGACCCAGTCTCTCAAAAGGTTCACTCTGCTGTGAAGAGGGACTTTACTAGGTGTGAGGGTAAGTCTCCTTTAAGAGAGGACTGGAGGAGCAACCAATGATCTAAAGGAAGAAAGGGTGGAGCCAGATTGGAGTAGAAGGGCAGAGAGCTTAAGGCTCATAGTAAGAGTTGCTGTAAAGCCATTGTAAGAAAGACGTTCTGATTAAACATGACTGTGTCCAGACATCTGAGTAGAAGAGAACAACACATGGTACCAGGAGTGGGGTGCAGATCAGCAAAGTGATTGTGCAGCGTGAAAAAGTGAATAAAAATAAAAGAGCAGCATGGAACAACTGAGGATCCCATGCATGCTAGAGACCTCCCCAATCATGCTGCAGACAACTGGAAAATAATTAAACAGCAGTTTGATTTGTTCATGGAAGCCAGTGGAGCTGTGGAAAAAAGAGACAAGAGAAAGGTAGCCCTTTTATTGAACCTTGCAGGCCCACAAGCTGCTGATCTGTTTAATACCTTTTCACTAACTGCTGAGGAACAATCCAAGTATGATGTGGTGGTCAAGAAGTTTGAGGAATATTGTGTACCCAGTAAAAATGAGACTTTTGAGAGAGATGTTTTTCACACAAGAAAACAAAAGGAGGCAGAAACTTTTCAGAGTTTTGTGTCTGATCTGAGAAGGCTCAGCCAGACCTGTAATTTTGGATAGGGGTGGGACTACCGGATCTACCGGTATCCGATACTGCTGGTATTCGGTGTACCGGCAGTATCGGATTAAACCCGGTAATCGGGGTAAATTACCGGATTCCCCCCGTACCGGTTTTTTACATTGCGGCCATTCAAGTGAATGGCCACAATGTAAAAAAACCCACAAAAAACCATACACTTTCCCTCCCCGAGTCCAGGCTGTGTGGGTGGAAGGGGGGACACCCCCCACCCACCCAGCCCAGCCTGGATTTAAACACCAAAAATAATTTCCCCTAAGTCCCGTAGTGCAGGCTCCGGGCCGCTGCCAGCGACCCAGAGCCCTCACCAGCACTGCAGCAGCCAGCAGGTAAGTGTACCGGTACTTTACTGATCCCTGGGGGTGGTGGGTGGTTTAACACTTCCCCCACCCCAGGGATCACCCTACCTCCCCACCCAGGGATTAACACCATTGCCTCCTACCTTGAGCTCCGGGCGGCGGCGATCCGGCGGCTTCAGCACTGGCTGTGGCTGCCGGCTTCAGAACACTACTAGGCCTTTCGGGGAACTTCCGGGTTTCCCCGGAAGGCCTAGTAGCGTGCTGAAGCCGGCAGCCACAGCCAGCACTGAAGCT
>QEPC01012458.1:3259708-3275333 GCA_003113815.1 Sphenodon punctatus
GGGTGAAAACAGACATGACGCTAACCCCCCTTTAACCACCCTTGGTGGTCATTTATGCATGTTTCAGGGCTGCATAGGGCACCAATACAGCCCTGCAACATGCATAAATAACCACCAAGGGTGGTTAAAGGGGGGTTAGCGTCATGTCTGTTTTCACCCCATGAGAGGGATTCCTATGGGTTTCACTGAGATGTATGCCTTGTACTCAAAGGTGAGCATGCTTTTTCCTTTAAAGTGATCTATTTTCCTTGATGCTAGGAAGAATCAGCATGTATGCTTGCATACTATCAGAATAGATCCCTGTCTAATGTCAATTAATGTTAAGTGGTCAGGCACAAGTGTGGGGGGGAGACAATGGATCAGTCATATGTGTAGAGGTTTCAGTTTCCGTCTTATATCACTTTGCAGTTACTAAAAGGCATATTACATCCTACTTTTACACTTAGATCACATCCATAAAAAACATACATAGTGGTGTTTGGTGAAGGCTCTGGACCTGAGTGAGAGTATTAGTACTTAACGCTGCTGTTCTCTACTGCCTTGTAACAAAACAACACAAAAATGTTACAAGGAAATACAGTAACAAAATTTACTGAATGAATGATAAAATATACAGTATATATAAATGACAATATCGAACACTATAATGAAACAAAACCAATCCCAAACAGTATAAACAATATATAGTAAAAGCAATCCCAACACATATTGAGCAAATTGCTCTTCTTCAGGGAAATCTACAAATAAATATAATCTAATCTAAATAAATAAATAAAATCTAAAATAACATAATCAAAATATACTTAAATATTGTATTGAGTACAAATGGTATTACCTTTTGGGAATCATGATATACAAGAAAAAATGTACAAATAATACCAATATTATCTCTGGTCAATCAATGGACCTAATAGAGTCCTCAGAAACCTCAAAATAGCTTTCAAGCTCAATCTGCCACATCTGTTCTCATAAGTCCTGAGAAGTCTAATAAAGTAGCCCTCGAGTGCTCAAAATGGCAGTCAAGCAATTTTGCAAGCTACTAAATTAGTAGAACCTTCTGGAATAGATAAGAGGGATGTAAAGCATGTCTGGAATAAAAAAAGACTTGGATATGGGAGGTTATACTGTTTCCCCATTTTATAGTATTAATAATAATCAATTCTATAATGCTTTCAGTGTCCAGAGTTCTTTACAATCTATATCTAGTTAAGCTTCGCAACACTCCTGTGAGGTACATCATTATTATTCTCATTTTACACATGTGAGGTTGAGAGATGGTGACTTGCACCGGCCCACCTGGGGAGTTTATAGATGGGGAAACTGAAAGGCTTGCCCAAGGCCACACAGAAAGTTACTGGAGCAGCAGTGTCAGAGAGAACCCAGGAATTATTATTATTATTTATTAAAATTTATATACCGCCCCATCCTGCTACAAGCACCTCGATGCGGCTAGCAACATTTTAAAATACAAGATAAAATACACTAAAACAAGAAGAAGAAATGTTGGCTCATAGCCCAGCACTTTAACCTATAGACCAGATTCCCTCTTCTATTAGTATTTATTTTTACTAAAACAGCAAAAACAAAAGCGAGACAGTGTCCGAGTCCTGCCAAGTGTTTCCTTCCAAAATGATGAAATGGATATACAGTTACACCTCTTTTGCTTTTGTTGGACAACTTAACTGTGTATGAGGGGGAAGAGGCTAGTGCCATCTCTTTGTTCATATAAACTATTAATCATCCTTGCCTTATGAGTTGCTTCATTGCACAGTATTAAACAGCACAGTCAGGGGAGAGACATGGATGGTTGTGATGTGGTCAACAAGCAACGGCTGAGGAGACTTTGCTCAGCTAGAGACCTGTGCTATCAGCACTTTTAAATTTGTTTTGTTTTTCATTACATTTTGTTTTTTCATGGTCTTGCCCAAGGAGTTGCAGCACCTTTCTGAGAGGAGAGGGTTGGAATCTAGTAGACCTTTCATGTGGCTAGTGTTAGTGGGAGATGCTGTCATGGTGGGAGACAGTAACCTACTGAGTGTCTGACTTGAGGGACTCCTTTTCATTGGTCAAAAGTAAAGCAGCAGAGCCTCAAAATCCCTTGAGATTTTTTTTCCATTTTATTGTTCTTTTCCTTGTTTTTACTTAGTTTGTTGTATGTCTAATACCAGACTTTCACAAACCTTTGAGAAGGGATTAGAGGTGGGAATTCAGATTTAGATTAAATCTGAATTTAATTTGGACCATTACAGATTAATCCGTACCAAACTGAAACAGTGCAGCAACAAGCCTGTCGCGGTTTGGTTCTACATTTTTTTTTTTTAATGACTGGACCATTCTGCGCATGGCCACAAAATGGCTGCCAGCCGCTATTTTGGAAAAGGGCAGCTGTTCTCTGCACGCACGGCAGCCATTTCCCCACGTGCAGACTGACTGCCCTTTTCCAAAATGGCAGTGGCACTTTGGCCCTTTTTACATGGGCAGCACCCATGCATGAGCACCCAGAAATCTGGGTGTTCATGCGAGGGTGCCGCCCGTGTAAATCCTATGAGGGTGCATGCTCCTGCGCGCATGTATCCCCACACACTGAGGTGCTGGACAAAATGGAGGTGCCTCCATTCGTGAGGATGTGTGGGGTGTGGGTGAGTGCCCATGTACACTGGCACCAATGCACCGCCCGTGCTGCATTGCGCGCCCCCACGCAGCCACGGCCCATGTAAAAAGGGCCTTTGACACTGCCTTTTTGGAAAAGGGAGCATATGCATAGAATGGTCTCGTGGACAGTAATTTTTATATTTTTCATTTTTGATTTTAAAAATTAAAAAAATACCGTGCACGTGCAAAATGTTCTACACATGTGTGCCCTTTCCCAAAATGACAGCCTCCGTGTCGGTGCCATTTTGGAAAGGGGCAGTCAGTCTGCACATGTCCAGTGGCCATTTTTCACATGCGCAGACCGGATGCTCTTTTCCAAAATGGCAGCAATGCTGCCGCCACCATTTTGGAAAAGGTTGCAGATGCGCAGAACGGTCTAGCGGCCATTTTGCACATGTTTAGTAATTTAATTTTTTTTATATAGTTTTAATTGACTTGAATTTTAATTGATCTGTAATACGAATCTGTAATTAAATCTGTAAATTGCAGAAACGGATCTGAATCCGCAATCTAAACCAAAAGACCACCACTAAAAGGGGTGACTCCTACTACTGACAACAATACATTTATAGAACTGGCCTAATAATTTTAAAATTAGCACTATCCTTCCATATGAGCTAATCTTGTTGCTTGTAACACATTTTCAAACTTCCTTATGTTTCTTTGTGGTTTTGAATTGAAGAACATGTATACTTTGTAAAATTTAATTGAACAACAAATCCCCTTTTTAGAGAGATGCTATTAAAACCATCTAGGCCCAGATTATGATGTCTCTTTCTGTCCTTCAGTTGTTCAGCAGAGAAAAGTTTGGTCTCTCAGTTTAACAAAAAACTTCCAAAGTGTCTGAAACCAGATTTGTGGGAGTAAGTGTTAAGAGCAGCGATACTGCTCCCACAACCAATGTACTTCAAGTGCACTTAGCAAACTGACGTGGTAAAGTTAGTATACAGTCCTTCCCCTGTCACTCAAAGCTTTGAGGCACAGTCTTTTGAATCGTGGTCTGACATCTGGAGGTTTGCCTGGATGTGAAGTGTATGAGAGAGAGAGAGCAGTAGATGGCAGCATGGGACACATTTTATTGTTGTCTACCACAGTGTTTTCTAAACTTTTTGCCTCTGAGAGTCCATTTTGACACTTAAATATAATCCTGCAACCATGAACATTGACTTAGTTGTGCAAAGTACATCAGATACCTGTCTGGATCACAGTGTTCCCTGCTTGAGGTCCCAATCCACAGTTGGGAACCTGGGGTCTACCAGATACTTTGCCTGTGCTACCTTACACTTAGGAGAAACAGCATTATCTTTCCCTCGCATTCAAAAGCCATGAGGCAAACCCAAATATTTTTTAAATTAGTTGGGTTTTTTTCCAGTATGTGTCAGGTTTCTTAATCACTAGGTTACTATTGCGTCACTGCTTGACGCTTTTTCCCCCACAACTGTGAGGACCAGAAATTTTGGGTTTTTAAAAAAAATAAAAATAAAACTGAGATTCTTGCATAATTCTAGGAGTTAAGATGCTGGGACTATTTTCTTAAAGTCCTGAATATTTTGAGCCTCGTGATTAAAATCATGAGACCTGGTGAAAATAAGGAATCGGAAGTTTTAGAAAGATAAAAGTCCTGGTCCACTGGAAGCCATTCTGTTTTATTATAGCGTCCTACCCTTGCAACACGTTTACTTATTTCTCCAGGTGTTTCCACTTGTGGCTTTGCCATCCTCTGAGACTGTTTACTCACTGATGCTAGGCAGCCAGAAAGGGGAGAACAAGACTTTTAAAAAAACAAACAAACAAAAGCAGTGACTATTCCCCGCTCCTGCCTGTGAGGCTATTTTCTCCCTGATGAAGTAATGGTTGGAAATCAAACATAACCACCCCTGACCCTTTCTATTTAATCAGATTTGTTTCTTCTTCTCTTTACTTCCTTTTATCATACACTCAGGCAGAATTCAAACCCCAAAATATTTGGCATTTGAATTCAGGTTAAGTTTAATTTTATAATCTGTAATGTTGAAGGGCTTTGCCAATTTGTATTACTGTGCAACCAACGTCAGTAGAACAAGTCCTCATTTAACCAGATGAAAAGTTCATTTTACCTCGGTGTGAGTGATATTGATGTTGTTTCGTCAGCCCCTCTTCCCCTACCCATTGCAGTCCCCAATTTGGGACTTGAGTATGAATGGGTGGCAATGGGAAGGCTAAACACCTGGCAGACACTGACCTCAATCATTTTATCCAGGCCAGCCCTTGCAGGGTAATCCTTTAGCATAAAATAGCCTCATGAAAATAATTCCTGAAATAGAGATTGTTAAATATGGAGGATTCATTATGAGAAGAGTACCCAATGATGAAGCTATACTGTATTTGTTAATTAGGGGTGTACATGTTGTTTTTGTTATATCAGTAATGAAAACAAAAATTGTCCTTTTTGTTATCGTTATTGCAATAACGAACACAACAAAAATAACAAAATCAATAATGATAATGAAAGTTGTTAATGATTTCGTTGTTGCCTAGCAGCTTGGCAGGTGTTTTTTGGAGGGAAATGTGGTGAGGGGAGAAGGGAGCAGACATTTCGGAACGAGAAACTGTGTTGAACTCTTAAACTGGGCCAGTGATGGGAGGGGAAGGACTTGATGGATATAATCGCTGGCCAATGAGCAGCGCAAGCAGGTCCCAGGCAGTTGAATGGCACCCTGTGATTGCTCAGTGCCTCCTGCCTCCCAGAACCAATCAGGGGAGCTCTGGGGGAGGGCATTGCAACCCTTTATACTGCAGGGCTGGGCTGCTTGACTTTGGTCCTGTGTTAGCTATTGCTCCCTACCACCTTACCTTTCTAATCCTTATTCCTTACCTTTACTAGGGATGTGCGAACAGAATGGGGCTTGGATGTTTGACCGTTCAGCCTGAAAACTTAGTTTGGGTTTGTGGGTTTGGTCCTGCAGAGTTTGGATCCCCCTGAACGTTTGGAAAAGTCACCCGCCTGGAGGCTTGGGGCACTCCAGGGGTGCCCGTGGGGGCATGGCAAGCCATCGGAGACAAAGTAGCAGCAGAGACCGGGAAGGCTTGGGGCTAGGCACCTCGGGTTGCTCAGGCAGGCAGGCAGGCTTTGCGCTTGGCCCCTGGGTGTTCCCATGGGGGCATGGCTGGCCGTCTGAGACCCAGCAGCAGCAGCAGAGGCTGGGAAGGCTTGGGGCTTGGTGGCTGGCCTGACATCGCTACTTGGCCAGGCATTGCAGGCTGCTAGGCATCAGTGGAACAGCGGCACAGAGGCCCATCCAGGGCTTGGTGGCTGGCACCCCTACTTGGCTGGGCATTGCAGGCTGCCAGGCATCGGCGGAGGCCTGGCCAGGGCTTGGTGGCTGGCACCCCTACTCGGCTGGGTGTTGCAGGCTGCCAGGCATTGGTGGAGCAGCAGCAGAGGCTCAGCCATGGCTTGGTGGCTGGCACCCTTACTTGGCCGGGCATTGCAAGCTGCTTGGATTTTTGGTGAGCGCTCTGTGCGTGGCAATGAGTGGGTGTTTTGTGGTATGGCACCTGCCACCGATACATTATGCGGTATGGCCAGTACGGCACCCCTACTTGGCCGGGCGTTGCAGGCTGGCATCGTATTCGACCGATCTCAAGACGCTCTACTGAAAATTGGGCAAGCCTTGCCCTGTGGTGAATCTCGTGGACACCCAGCCTCCGCCCGCCGGCGCACTCATCTGAGCTATGCCCGTCTGCAAGAGCAAGGAGAAAATGACTTACGTGTAGTAGCAGCAGCAGCAGCAGCAGCAGCAGCAGCAGCAGCAGCAGACATTGGATTGCCAGGGCACAGAGCCCGTGGCACAGCAGAGGTGGCATCAGCAGCAGCAATTAGAGTACCGGGCCACAGTACCCATGGCACAGCAGCGGCAGCAGCAGCGGACATTGGATTGCCAGGGCACAGTAACTGCAGCTGGCACCCATCCCTGGCTGGGTGTTGCAGGCTGCTGGGCATTGACGGAGCAGCAGCAGAGGCCCAGCCAGGGCTTGGTGGCTGGCACCCCTACTCGGATGGGCGTTGCAAGCTGCCAGGCGTCAGTGGAGCAGCAACAGATGCCCGGCCAGGACTTGACGCCTGGTTCCCCTACTTGTCCAGGCACTGCAGGCTGCCAGGCATCGGTGGCAGCCTGACTTAGGGTGGTGTGCGAGGGAAGTTTAAACTGGGGGGCAAGGAAATCAATCAGGCGCCTAAACCCCATGTCCCCGACCACCGAGAAGGGATGCCCATTGAGCACAATCATTTCTCCCAACATGCGCGTGGCTTTCAGTTGAAAGCCACACCGCCCTCCACGCCCTGAACTGCTAGGGATCACATCAATAATGGGGGACATTGGTGGCTCATGATGAACATCCGACCCTGAAGCACCTGCACCTGCTCCTGCAGCTGCAGCAGAGACAGTTGCAGCCTCCTGGATTGCAGGCCTTCCAGTGCCCTGCCGCTGGCAGGAGGCGATGCCGCACCACACCCCTAGTGCCACGCAGGCTAGGAAGGCAGGCTGAGGCAGGGTTCGAGCTTTGTCCACAGGGCAGGCAGACAGGTACTTTGACATGAGCAGAAGGCAGGCTGAGGCAGGGTTCGAGCTTAGCCCACAGGGCGGGCAGACAGGCACTTTGGCATGAGCAGAAGGCAGGCTGAGGCAGGGTATAACACCTAAATCTATCTAATGTAATCTAAATAAATGAAACTATGAGGTAAATGTGTGGAAATGGGTGAAATAGGAGGAGGATGGCAATGGATTGGGAGGAACACAAGCTGCTGGGCGAGGGACAGTTCTGAAAATGCCTGGTGACAGGATCAGTGGCTAGCTCAGAACGAATTGTAAGGGGGGGAGGGCAATTACTTTTGTTATTTGCTGCTCCCGCCTTACCACAAGCCCCATTGTCTCTGTGCAGCCTAGCCTGTGGCCAATCGCAGACTGCCAAGCCACTGGTCTGAGGAAAAGAGGGATGGTGATTAGGCAGGCAGGCTGCTAGTCTACGCCTCTTTCCACTCCTGGGACCAGGAAGTCTGCTCCTCAGCTGCCCACCCCTCCCTGGGCCTGCCAGCCAGGTTTTTCCTGCCCGAATGCACCCAAACTGTTTGGGGGTTTCTGTGTTCAGTTCGGGCATCTGAACTGGCTGAGTTTGGGCTGAACTCCGAAGGTCTGAACTGTGTTCGCACATCCCTAACCTTTACATTTTACCTTTTTCCTTCCCCTGCCTGTCTCCCCCGTACATACATATATAGAGAGATAGATTTAGGTAGTATAGTGTGTGTGTGTGTGTGTGTGTGTGTGTGTGTGTATATATATATTAGATGATCTAGAATAGAGATAGGTTAGAGACAGTGGATATACCTCTGAGTTTTCCCTGTCTCTTATACACATCTAGATGTGTATAAGAGACAGGTAGTATAGTGTGTGTGTGTGTGTGTGTGTGTGTATATGTGTGTGTGTGTGTGTGTGTGTGTGTGTGTATAAACACTAGATATTTGTGTATACCAATACCAAAAACAAGATCTTTGCTTGAAAACTGATGACAACGATAACAGTTTTTTTCGTTATTAACAAAACTAAAACAAGACATTTTAATTATGAAAACGATTTTTAAAAAATGATACAGGGCCCTGGTGCACACCCCTATTATTAATGCTTTTGCAACCTTTATCTGCTGAAGAACTTAAGGTGCTCTTAAAACATAGTGTTTTTCTCTTCCCTGTAATTATGTTAAGCATGTGCATCTGCTATTATACAACTTCATGAATGTATCCTTGTCTCTCCCTATGTTCACTTCTCCCTTGTTTCCCCTCCTTTGTCTGTCTTAGACTGCAAGTCTCTTGGGGCAGGGATTTGTCTATAACTATTGATTGTTCAGCACCTGGTACATTGCTGGCACCATAAATAAACAACAACAACAACAATAATAAAACAATGGTATAAAAGCTGTTAAAGCATGGAAGCTGAGATCACGTAGCTTGTGCTGCACCAGATTTTTTTTCCTTTTCTTTCAGTAATACACATCTTTGCCATGGATCCAATGGCTTGGAGGGCCTTAGTAGTAAATATCATGGGTATTTGAGATGAGGACATCTGAACATGAAGAATGGGCGTAGTTGGTTCCCGAACATGAAGAATGGGAGTAGTTGGTTCCCTTCTTGATATCAGCAGAGATATCAAAGATTGACTGGGCAGTGGAGCCTGAGTTGCACTTGGATCCCTCCAGGACAAGATGCAGGCACATTGTTTTGGGGAGAAGTGTCACGAAAATGTGTATTCTAATTCCCAGGTTGCACCTGCTTGGCAGATGCAGAGAGGACCTCCATCTCTAGGGATATCCATCTGGCACATTCTACTAGTGCTACAAGTCAACTGGCTTTCTATGCCTCCCAAAGTGGAACTGACATCTAGAGGGAAGAGATTCCACAGACCTGGGTTTAGGAGGGTGCATTTACTTGATGGTACCTAACCTGCTCTAGAAACGGGTTTCCCCTCTCCATACTCCTCCACCCAGACCAAGAGTATGCTGCTATTGGTCACAAGGGTCAAAATATAGGATTGTCAGAAGTTTGGCAAGGGACTTGGCGGCCACTCAGGCAGTACTTTGAAAACCTTGACACGTGTTTGTGGGCCTGGGTTTTCTCTCTTCTAGGTTCTCTGAGCCAGACCCCAGCCACACATTGGAGGAGCGGGTTGTGCACTGGTATTTCAGTCAACTGGACAACAACAGCAGCAATGACATCAACAAGCGGGAGATGAAGCCCTTCAAGCGCTACGTGAAGAAGAAAGCCAAGCCCAAGAAATGTGCTCGACGCTTCACTGACTACTGTGACCTCAACAAGGACAAGTCTATCTCGCTGCAGGAGCTGAAAGGGTGCTTGGGCATCAGTAAGGAAGGAGGTAGGTGATTTTTCTTCCTGGATAGAAAAGGCATTCATGCCTTGAGGCAATAAAATATTTGCTGCTTAAAACAAAGCTGACGTCATGTCATCTCACGTTTATTGCATCTCAAGGTGAATTCACACAATGTACTCCTAGTGGGAGAAGGAACATTGAGCACATCAGGTGCTACTTTCCTTTTTGTGGAAAGCCAGGGACATGCTGTGCAAAGGGAGTCTACTGTGCAAGCAAACCCATGCAAACCAATCTTGTGCTGTCTCCCACAGTAACTCAGATTGGAGTTGCTTGGTTTAAAAGGGGAGAAGGGGGAGTGTGACAAGGCAAGGTCCTTGGTCAGCCAGGCGGTATTTTAAAATCCTTGACAGGACTCGCATGCACTGCCAAGGTTGGTTTGTTTTTGTCTCACAACCCCCCACCTTTGCACAGCACCCGCCTGTGGGGAAAGGCAGCACAAGTTGCACACCCCGTTCTTTGTCCCAGTGAGAGCTCATTGTGTGAATGTGCCCTCAATGATAGCAGGTCAGAGCTGCTTAGTGTACAAAAAAAGATGGTCTTTCTAATAGCCAGTCCTGCAAGCTCACCTTGAAAACATGAAAGTCAAGCTGGGTTTCTTCTGTGTAATGGACTGTACCACCTAACCTTGGCTCACAATTTAGATGATGATGTATGAACCAAAATATTTAATCTCTGTCACCATGTACCCCCCAACTCCCCATCCCACCAAATATCAATGATGTTAGGCTCCTTCCGCAGCTCCAGCCGTCGGGCCCCGCGGAAGGGCCGTGCCCCTTTGGCACATGCCACTGGCATGGCTGTCGGCTGCCCCCTACCCTTGTAGGGGTGGCCTGGAAGTTGGCTTTCCCTGACCCCTCCCGCTTGATAGCAACGGGAATGGTGGCAGCACTACCGACTGGCCCCCAGGTGGAAATCCCTGAGTCCCGCAGCTCTGATATAAGTCCGTGGGTCCAACAGCACTGAAAGAAGGAGGGGATGTCAGCCACCTCCTATCATAGTCCTTATGAGGGGAAGGAGGGTAAACACCCAAGCCCTCTGCAGACACAACTTCAGGGACGTGAACAGGGAGGCGCCAGTCGCTCCTTTCCTTCTCCTCCTCCTCCTCCAATGGAGCTCTCAAGCACCATACACCCCCACACAGATATTACAAAGTGGGGGTGCCCATACTCAATCCTCTGACTCCCGGCATATTCTCCGCCCAGCATGTCTCTGCCAACGCCACTCTCACCAGTCCCAGCACTTGTTCCTCTCCCCTCCCCTCCACTGTTCCAACACGACCTCTGGGCTAGGACTGGGCCACTTGATAGTCCCGCTGCACCATGCAGTAGATGTGGTAACGCTGAGGAGTCCTGGATGAATCCGCTTGCCTACTTGGGAGTGGGTAGTACCCACACCCACTGCATGCCTGTCGTCCCTTTCAAAAGGTGCAAATTACAGCAAACCTCTGGCTGTAATGAACCTGGCCGCTCTCTCCCTCCCTCACAACAGTACTGTATGATTTTGTCCTTTCACTATCATGAACCCTTCACTATAATGAGCAGGATGTTTAGACCCCCAAGAGGTGTGTGTATCGCAGTGAGGTGCTCTAATTTAAATAAAGGAGGAGGACTCCTGTAGATGTCCAGTAGAACTCACCACAGGAAAAACCACGAGGTAAGCATAGGGATCACGGCACCTTCAAGCTGTATTCCCTCCACCCCCACCAGCCCCTTTCAATTGCCATATTCATTACTTGTTTCCTCAAGAATGGTGCAGGGAGGGAAGGGATTGGCTGCATTTGCCCCTTAGCATGTTACATCTTCTACATACCGTAACTAATTAATTTAAATCCAGTTGCCTAAAGCAATCCATTTCTGTAGCTAGTGGAAATGTTTCCTTACAGCTTCTTACTGTCAGATAATAAACAATAACAGTAACTGTACCCCTTAATTTTATTACCTTCCCACTAAGATTAATGTGCCAAGTCAGTTTTAGTGCTATCTGGCTTGGAACAGAGCTTGTTGAATTCTGCTGCCCAGGCCAGCTGGCTTGTTAGAGGTGTAGCTTATGAAGAAAAACATAATACAAGAAGGAAGGGATAAAACAAGAGTGTCCTTGCTCTGGCAGACAAGGAGGAAATAAAGCAACAACCAGAAAACTCTGAGACACATTGTTGTAAATGTACCATTGCCAAGCAATACTTGCTAAGAGCACAGCTGACCTTTCTGCAGCTTCCTTCACTGTGTGAGGAAGAGACTGCATGTGCAGACAGGGCGCCAACCCTGCTGTATCACATAAAGCCGTGGGGACCGACTGAAGATTGCCCTGCTCTGGGGGGTTGCACAGGGAGCTGGAGAAAGGGGCAAGCAATCCTGAGCTCTAAAAGGGGTTACATTGACTGGATCTTGGGTGGAAGCAGTATTTGAGAAAACTTTGGTTGGGAACTGGGTGCAAAGTACTCGCTCACCTTTCCACATGAGCTGGGCGTGCCCGGTTGTCGCCTCCTTACATTCAGGACGGGACCATGTGTTAGCCATGAGTGATCTCACCATGCCTCATGTTCAGCAGCTGGTAGAGGTCAGTGGCGCTGACTTCTCTTGAAGTACTCCCAGCAGTCTCTATACTGGCTGGATGCCATGTAGCACTTTCACAGACCGGACCATGCTACTTTACGGCTTGGACTGAAGTTGCCACAATGGTGCTGAGAGTGAGTTGGGTCACATCCTTGATGCAGCGGTGGAAAACCTTTTCCTTCCCAGGGACTTTGAAAATGAATACAAGCTATGAGGGCTCCACAAAAGTTAGGGACGAGTGTATTCAGGGAGGAGAGGGTCAAGATCATAGATCTGTGTTAATAGATCTGTTCCCTGTCCTTGGGTGCATGTCTTCATCACTTCTCCATTACCCCAAGCTCAGTTTTTCGGTGCTTGAGGTTAGGATCTGGATCCAAGGACCAGAGCCAGGAACTGGAAAGTTCTAGCCATGGGGTGCATTTGGCCCCTGGGCCTGAAGTCCCCCATCCCTGCCTCAATGGCCCAGCTGCAATTGGATCTCTTCGTAGTGCAGTGGAATAAGCCCCTGATGCTGGGATATAGAATCTTACTAGTATTGTTATTTTATTTATTTTTTGTATTTTTACTCCACCCCTCTCTTACTCAGGTGACTCAGGGCAGCTAACACATATGTGGTAATAAAACCACCAAAACAGCAATACATATAAAATATAATATATAAATATACAAATATATTTAAAAAACCACAACAGCAAGCATAAAACCTGATTTGTGAAAAAACATATTCCACCTACCCCCCCACTAACCCATCCTACCCCTACCTCTCCACCAAACGCCTGACAGAAGTGTCAGGTTTTATCATTTTGTTGGAAAGCAAGGAGATCCGGGCTGAGGCGAAGCTCCACTGGGAGGTCATTCCATAGCAATGGTGTGACCGTCGAGAACGTCCGCCTGTCCGGACTCGTCAATAGCACGGGACCTCCAGGATACTCCCGGACAACCACGGGGGGTGCCAGGGGTGAGACGATTCTTCAGGTAAGCAAGGCCCAGACCATTTAGGGCTTTAAATGTCAAAACCAGCACCTTGAATCGAACCCGAAACACAATAGGCAGCCAGTACAATGCACGGAGCACTGGTTGAATGTGCTCCCTGCGGCCCATCCCAGTAAGCAGACGGGCCACCGCATTTTGCCCCAGCTGCAGCTTCCGAACCGTCACCAAGGGCAGCCCCACGTAGAGTGCATTGCAGTAATCTAGCCTCGAGGTGACGAATGCGTGGATGACAATGGCAAGATCAGAGTCTGAGACATATGGGCAGAACCTCCACATCAGATGTAATTAGCGGAAAGCGTCCCAGGCCACAGCCGACACCTGGGAATCCAGGCGCAGCTGCAAATCCAGGAGCAACCCCAGGCTCTGCATAGATGGAACCAATAGAGGGCGAACACTCCCAAACGGGAGTGTTCCCCTCACCCCCACCCCACTAGCATCACCTCTGTCTTGTCAGGATTGAGCTTCAATTGGCTTGACCTCATACAATCCCCCACAGTGGCTAGACACCAGGACAGCAAGGAGACAGCAGGGCCTGGGTTGGTGGAAAAAGATAAACACAGCTGAATGTCGTTAGCATATTGGTGACAGTGAACCCCCCCAGCTGCGTACAACCTCTCCA
Organism: Sphenodon punctatus; assembly: GCA_003113815.1. NCBI lineage: Eukaryota > Metazoa > Chordata > Lepidosauria > Sphenodontia > Sphenodontidae > Sphenodon > Sphenodon punctatus. The sequence continues at coordinate 3,273,442 of QEPC01012458.1, forward strand.
AGTAGCTTCATATACACATATACAGAAGATATAGAATCTTCTCATATGTGAAGAGATGGCATTAGGCAACTAAGACTATGACAGTAGGTACTGTGGATCCTGCTTAATGGCAGGGAGCTGGATTAGATAACCCTTAGTGTTCCTCTGCTTCTGTACTTGTGCTTGTGTTCAAAGAAACACTGGTTGAAAACACAAGTGACAGTGGAGCGCTGTTGTCACAAACCGCTCCAGACTGGGAAGCTGCTGGTAACCCGGTCAGGATCAGGTCTAGCCACGGAACAAATATTCATGTGGCGGGGGGGGGGGGGGGGAATGGGGAGCCACACAAAGCTGGCCCCACCACTGCGCCCAGCGGCCTGCCTGCCCCCATGACAGGCTGCCTTGTTGGCCAATAACGGTCACTATGATGGCCACTCCAGGCCAGGAACAGCGGGCTACCGCACATGATAGCCCGCTTTGGCCTGGCTGAGCAGGCCATTTCCCGGGAATGTTGGCAGTTAGCCGGGGTTATGATCCCAGAGGTCTCTGGGATCACAGTCTGGGCTAGCTGCCAACATGCCTGGGAGAACTCTGGGGCAACCATCTGGACTTCCCCCAATAAACATGATGGCGGCCCACGGGCCACTGTCATGTTTGTTAACATCCAAAGATAACGAAAGACAGGATTTTCCAGCCTCCATCCTTTATCGTCTTAGCATTTAAAAGATACGCAGTAATCCACCCCAGTCATCCTCACCTTAAAGCTTAGACACACACGCAATCTGTCACAAAACTACTAAATCTTATTTTCCCATTTTCCTTCCTCAGTGAACAATGACGCATTATAGCTAGCTGGGTTGAAACTGCCAAAATCCTATCGCCGCTTCTATGCACAAGGCACAGAGGTGTCTAGCAGTGTTTGCATAAACACCTTCAGCACTAATAGACTAACCAAATATGGTTGTCAGTCAGGATCTGAGTAAGTCTAGTCCTTGAAGCCATTGGGAATCTTAGCACTTTTCCCAACCCAGACGTTTAAGGATCAAATCTGGTTGGATTCCATCCTACACTTCTGTCCTATAGAATCAATTTGGGATTATTATTCTAAAATCAAATATATTTAAATGCATTTTTATGCTGTATTTTTCCCATTTATTTTGTTATATTTATTACATTTGTGACACTTACAGTGATTTAATTGGTGATGATAAAATAATCCCCCTGAAAGTAAAGCATAAAGTCAGCTTTACTCTAACAAGGATGGTCGTCAGACATTTGCACTGGGTCTACTCTCATCTTTCCTGGGTCCAGCACTGTCTGGGATTTAGATCATTCCCAGGGGATGAAGTAGGACTGAAATGAGAATCATTTTGATTCTTATGAGAATCAAGAAACGCTAGTGAGATATAGCTGGGATCTTGCTAACGTTTTGAAATACTCGCTAAAAATAACAACACATGCACATGCTCAAAATGGCCACCAGGCTGTTCTACACATGTATGGGCTTTTCCAAAAGGTCAGCCGTTCTGGCATGTGCAGAACAGCCATCATACATTATTATTAACAAACATTTATATAGCGCCAGCAGTGTACCTGGCACTTTACAAAGTAATAAAATAGACATGGTCCCTGCCCCTGGGGCTTACAATCAGAGAGACAGGAGCTGGGGGAGAGACCTAGGAAGGGGAACAGAGGGAGAGACAAGGGGTCTAACATTCATGAAGATGTGAGGTCTCAGGTGCACGTACTTGGCTTGGTTACGATGAGAATGACAGCAGGCAGGTCCATGTGGCAAGGATAAGGGTAAACAGATCGTAGGTATAGGAAATAGTGGCTCAGCAGGATAAAGAGTCAGACAGAGCAGAGCGAAAGAGGTGAGTTTTAAGGAGAGATTTGAAGGTATGAAGGGAGGG
>QEPC01012458.1:3275692-3293980 GCA_003113815.1 Sphenodon punctatus
AGAAGGAGGTTACAGTAATCGAGGTGAGAGATGACCAGAGCATGAACAAGAGTTTTGGCAGATGAGACAGAGAGAAAAGGGCGAATCTTAGCAATGTTATGGAGGGAGAAGCGACAGGATTTAGCAACAGAGTCAATTTGGGTTTAAAAGAAAGGGGTGAGTCAAAGATGAAGCCTAGGCTACGGACTTGGGGGACAGGCAGGATGGTGACTCCATCAATAATTATTGACAGTGAGGAAGGATGAGGGGGGAAGATAAGGAGATATGCACAGAACAGCTGCCCTTTTCCAAAATGGTAGTGACAGTGCTGGAGCCTTCTTGCACATGCACAGTTCTTTTAAAATCAAGACAAAATTCTTGGTGAGAAATTGTTGAGATGGGTCAGGAGGGTTCTCGTTGTTTCTCCGCATGATTCCTGATGAGAATTGAGAAAAAAACTAGATTGAGTTTCAGGCCTAGGATGAAGTTAGGAAGTCCTAGGCTGCGTTCTCACCTGCGGTGGCAGCAGCGGAAGGGGCGAGGGAGACGCAGCAGTGCGGAGTAGCCAGCAGCCTGGAAAAGAGTCAGTGCGAATGGGGATCTGCCGTGGTTTCTCTCGCGCATGTCAGGGCAGGCACTGGCTCTTTTCCCGGCCGCCGACTCCTCCATGCTGTGGCATCTCCCTCGCCCCTCCTGTTGCCGCCACTGCCACTGCAGGTGAAAACGCAGACCTAGTGAATTAGTGTCCATTAGTAAATTATTTCAGAGGCTGACATTTGTTTTTAAAGACTGCTCTGTTATCCGTTTTGTGTTACCATTAAGTAAAATAAGTCTGTAGATAATTCACAAAAAGAAATATTGATTAAAACTAGTTGAATAAATAGTTTGATGTGACAAGTCAGTCCATTGGATTACCTGCCTTGGAGTCAACACCAGATGTTTTTGGAAAAGTGCCATTGGGCTATGTATGACCTCGCAAAGAAGAGTGAATGCCACCTGCTAACACGTACTGGGCTTAGAGAAAGAAAGAAACTGAGGCAGGGGAGCTGCTTACAGCTAGGGCTGAAACTCAATTTTGGCGTTTTCGAGTTTCTCGGCAAGAAACACATTTTCCGGCTCATTCTGGGAAATGGCAGCTTCTCACCGGAGAACTCGAAGGCCTTCCTAACTGACAAGAACTGGCCCCCAGCACACCCAGACAGGGGCTTGTCAGTTACAAAGGCTGTTTGTAAACTGCAACGGCTGTATGCTCTGCTTTGCAAAGACCTTCACGGGAGGTGAGAGCACAGAAACCCTCCCTGCCAGGGCAGGCCCTTGGGAAAAGCCCCCAAGTCCCTTTGCAAAGACCTGCACGAGGGGAGAAAGTTGGGATCTCTGCTCTCACCTCCCGTGAAGGTCTTTGCAAAGGGACTTGGGGAGCTTCTCCTGAGGGGCTGTCCTTCCCCTGCCAGGGCAGCCCCTCGGGAAAAGCTCCCCCAAGCCATTCTCAGCAGCCTGTAAAACCCCACACTGGGGGGAGAGAGCACAGATCCCTGCTTTCCTCAGCGCAGGAGAGCCGGGCTCTCACCGATAACTCGAACCAAGTGTCGAGATCCCAGCAAGAGCTCAAGCCTGGTACTCATTCTTGCAAGAATTGTGTTATTTCTCGTTGCAGCCCTAGTTACAACACAGCCACCTTCTGTGACTCCTCTCGTTTCTGTTAGTTTACCAGAACAATAAGGCAGCGCTCTCTCTGGGATTAGTGCAGAACTACCAAACTTGATAAAGGGACAGTACACAATTGAAGCCCCAGGTGATGTGCCTACAATGCCTAACATAAAAGCCACCTTATTCTTTGACTCTAGGTAGCATGGCAGGGACAGACACTGCTTATCCTTTCCATTTATTTATTTATTTATTTATTTATTTATGGCAAGTGTGACTCAGTGGAAGCCACTGCCAGCAGTCTGCCCCCTCCCTGGTTGCTCTTGTTCAAATTATCTGCCCCTTTTAGCTACTGGAGCCTCACCTTTAGGTTTCTTTCAAGTCTGCTAAATAGGCTAGTAAGCATTGTATAGATATCTGAATGAATAAGTTTAGAAGCATGTGCGAGTTCAAACTGTAATGGGAGATTAGACTTGGAATCTCTGGCTGCATTCACAAGGACAGGTTAATCTCCCCCGGAAGGATGATCCACTTGGCAAGCATTTCCATGAATGCAGATAAATTACCGTACCCAGAGAGAGGCACCCCAGGAGTTAATAATCTTGTGAACAGTCAGGCGTTAAGTATTAAGTGCCTTAATAGGCATAATTAACACACCCTCCTTGTTCACACCTATAGGAGTAAGTTACTCCACATTATGTACTTGTCTTGGAGTTAGGATGATCATACCTCCCCTTTAAAAAAGGACGTTTATGAAAAATACATGCTGCAGGGCTGTATTGCTTCCAGTGCAGCCCTGTACCATGTATTTTTCATAAGGGGAGGTATGGCCACCCTAATTGTAGTAACCACCCCTTAAACTGTTCACGTGAAGAAAAGCAGAGTTAAAATGAGTTAAAGCATTATAATTTTGGAGTAAGCATTTGTGTTCACTCACCGGGCACAGGTGTGGTGGGTGGGCATGAAAAGTTGCAACATAGAGATTAATGAAGGGATTGTGGGCAAGGCAGTTCACCATATGGTATATCCGTTTGCAGTGGTTCCCATATCAAAAGGTATGTGACATTGCTTTTAAATTAATACATAATGAAAAAAGTGTGATGAATAAGAAATGTGTTTTGTTAGTGCGTTCAAAAATACTAAGTGGGAACTGAGGACTTTAATCAGACATTCAGAATGTAAGAGACCAGCACCAATGTCGTTACTGTGCCTGCAAGCTGTACTGAACAGCACCCTCTAGTGGTCATGACAGCACCTGCTGAACTCCATGTAGATCTGCTGTGTTTGTAGCCAAAGACACTGGGTAAGTTAGTTCTGGAAAACTAACAGACCCTTTGTCAATAAAGCTGTAAAACGTGCACACACACCTGAAGTGAAGTAGATTAGTTGTGATTTTTCTGACCTTGCCAGGACAGGCTTGCAACTGACATTCTGAAGGCCTTAAAATGATTTACAGTGTTTATACAGCTCCTCTTATTAATGATTTAAAAACCCAACAAGTTTGTGCTTGGGGATCAAATTCAAGCTCTATCCTTCTGCACTCTGTTCACCTTTCGGCTCCATCCCACACTCCCATCTCTTGGGGAGTATTGTCTGGAGTATTCAATTGCTTGGCTCTTCTGGGAGCTCTCCTTGCTTCTCTCTTTTAAGTCCTCTCTATGTCATTCTCCTGCAGACTCTGCCTGATTTACAGACATTGGGGTGGGAGAAGCATAGGTTTTTGCTGCAAATAACAAAGGGTGCAAAATCAAGCCCACAATTGCTTGTACTGTTCAGGTCTCATGCTTTGTGGGGGCATCACTTAGCTCAAGATGGAACTGCAACCACAGCCAATGGTTAGACTGGTTGCCAAAGGTTAGATAACTACACTGAACTGGGCTTGTTTTCAAAGGGTTGTGAGTTGCCCCAGCATGCTTAGCCCTTTAAACATTAGGCTGTTTTTTTTAGATGCCTGAATAGAATTTTTAAAGGAAACTAAATTCTCTCCTTTTCCATTGAAATTCAGTGGGAAGTGGGTAACTAACTCAGGCTCCTTTGAAAATACCAGTTAAGGCATCTAAGGGTATTTTCAGACGTTATGATTTCACAGTCAACCACAGTGAACCACGGTCAATCCCACGGCAGGGCCAAAGTGCCCTGAACGTCTGTTTCGCGGGCGCCAGATGTTCACCACAGTCAGTCCCCACCAGGGGTCAAAAATAACCACCCTTCCAGAGCTCCGGCCCGGACCATCTCCGAAAGCATGGTCAAAGCGATTCCCACTGGGAAACAAAAAAAAAGTAACGACTGAATAACAACCACCGGCCGGAATCAAGCACCATGATTCCCAATCAGGGACAAAGCACGCAGTGTCGCTGCCAGGCAACAAGCAACAACACAGGCCGGGGAGGGAGATTTAAAGGCACACAGCAGCAGGGGGACGTGGCAGGATGGAGCGAGGTGGAAGGGAGAGGAAAGAGGAGGGTGAGAGAGCAAGGCAGGAGTAGGAGGAGGATGAGGAGGTGGAGGAGGCGCAGGCGGAGGAGGCAGTGGTTGTGCTACACATGGAGGCGGTGGAGGGACAGCAGCAGCAGCCGGAACGAGCTGCCCTGGTGCCTTACGGGTGCTTCGACCACACTGCGCCGGGCCGTGGTCTGCCGGTCTGATTCCCTACCGTGGTCCCACTCCCGTCATGTCTGTTCGGGGCCTCTCTTGCCAGGGTGGTTAGCCGGTTAGCCGGTTCACCACCGCTGGGAATCCACTGTGGTGAATCGGGCGCCCGTAACGTCTGAAATCACCCTAAGTATCCAAGTCCATAAAACCAGACCAAGTCTTCAAAGAAAGTGGCACATCCTATCCTGCATTCATTGTTGTGGTGTCTAAATGCTTGATAAAATCTAATCCATTTGCATGAGTCGTCTACATAGAGACCCAGGTACTTACCTCTTGCAGGAAGAATGATCAAAGTCATGCTGCTTATTGTGTATTTTTCAACTCTTATTCTTCTCTTCCCTGTTCTGAGAGTAGATGAGGTAATTTAATTCTGGATTTGAAGGTTTCTAGCCAAATCAAGCCTTTAGACTTTGTCAGGAGCATCCATTCAGTCCAAGATATTTAACCTGTAAAACTTCAGTTCAATTTCATCTTAATCCACTGAGATCCCTTGGCAGAGAGATGCTTATCTAAGTAGAAGGGGTGCCTGCAGTGTCACTATGGCAATTGAACATTATTTTCCCAACATTCACAATTAAGAACTGATCACAACTATGTTCTTGGATTTTGCAGGTGGCGCTAGCAGTTTCCCCGATGGAAAAAGACAAGGCATTAACCCTTTCAGTAAGTATCCCACTCTTTTGTTGTTGTCGGTTTTCTACCGTGGCAGTTCTCTGCCTCAGAATTCATTATCAAGTTCCACCCTTCATTTGTCCCATAAGATGAGCTAGCTGCGGAACAAGAAATGTGGCTATGGCTGTCTTGGGGATAGGGCGGGGAAGTTGAAGCTGTGGGAGGAGGGTTGCTTTTATTGCTACTGTGCAAATAATTTAAATAAGTGCTTCAGTGCCCCACATGGGGGTGATAATGCACGTTCGTTTTAAAGTGTCCCACATTTACTATAGGCCTTATGCTGTGATGCTTCCAGTTCAAATATATTTAATATTCCCAAGCATAAACCTTAATTACTAAAGCTAGTTAAAGGCCGTTGTAAATCTTATGCTGCTCACAAATCAAATACAGTTTCTGTCGCTGTCAAGAAATGCATACTCAGTCTCGCTACAATAACCCTAACTTTGGCCTATGAAATGCTGGGGACTCCGAAAGGATTATTTTTATCTTGACGTTTGTTATTTCAGTATTCTCTCTTTAAGAAAGAAAAGCTTCTGTGGTCACATGGAAAATAGTATCAATTAGTAGAGATGTCAGCTGCCACCAGAATTTTTATGCTTAAATATTTTAATTGAACTCCCTGAAGAATCAAGTTAGCTGTTCAATTTGATAGGAGAAGTGTACAACAAAGCATCAGACAACAATTTTACCTGTAGGTAAAAATAAGCTGTTAAAACTAATTTAGTCCAAACTTCACAGAAACATTCTCTTTTGTCTTTCGTATCAATCAGCCAAATTTCGGGCTTCCCAGAGCTCCCCTTTTCTAATTGCATATACAAGTGGAAACTACATCCTCAATGCCACTCCATAAATAGGGTTTAGTCTATGATCCACTCCTAGATGTGTTGGTCAATGTAATGGGGGACAGAGACATAGTCCTGCCCCCTTGTGGAACAAACTAGGGATGGGTGAACGCGGTTCGGAAGTTTGGAGTTGGACCGAACTCAGTCTGTTTGGTTGACCGAACCGAACTTCTGAACCGAACTCAGATTTCAAACCGAACCGAACCAATTTTCCGAGCTCTGTTCTGTTCGCCCATCCCTAGTGGCAACACACACCAAAAAACCTGGTTTTGAATGGCCGAACTTGGTTCGGAATTTGACCAAACTCGGTCTGTTCAGTCAACTGAACTGAACTTCCGAACCGAACTCGAATTTCAAACCGAACTGAACCGAACCGAATTTCCGAACTCGAATTTCAAACTGAACTGAACTGAATCGAATTTCCGAACTCCCTTCTGTTCGCCTAGAACAAACCCCTTGTGTGCAAGGAAAGGCTAGCTACAGACTGGCCTAGTATGTGGATAAAGAGCCAGTAATGCGGAGGCTATTGCTGACAAACCAGGCAAGAAAAGCTACTTGGCCATGTTGGGCCAAATCAATTCATGATGCAACTCCCTTAAATTCTGCAGTTCTGTTTGCCCCAGCCCCTTGCAATAAGTGAAGCAGTGTGCTGTGCTGGAGCTTGTAACCTTGGTTACTGTGTCTGTCAACATTACCACTGGGTGCTGACCTCAGAGGGTTGCTACTGGAGATGCTTGTCACCAATTTGAAGCCTAAGCAGGTTAATAACAGTAATGGGTGTATAACCCCAAAAGGGTTGGCTATGTACTTGCATTGGGCTCTCACTAGGGCACCAAAATCTTTAGCACCTTCCCACTGAATTTACACCTATGCTTGCTGTGCTTCCTATAACCCCAGTTATTAGTGTTGGATGCATGATGGACTCTAGAGTAAAAAGGCCCAGGAAAGCGGTCAAGATTTCAGAATAGCAACAAAGTGGGCTCCAGAAGGGACGCTTGTTAGATCCTCCTCCTACAAGATGGTGTCGACGGCCTCTTGGTCCACCTTACAAATTCTTTCTCTCAATGACTGCCTTGCTTGAGGAAGAAGCAGAGCGCTCGGAAGATGACTTACGCTGGCAGTATAGCAAGGGCTGATCCACCTCTCATTGAAGCCAATTGGAATTTTGCCTTTGGATGTAATCCTCACTCATCCACTACACGGGGAGCTCCATACATAAGATGCATGGTGAAGTGCGATGCTAGATTTAGGTTGGTGCCAAATCCAGTGAGAAGCATCATCATTACCCAGTACCTACTCTCGTTTGCATATGTATTGTCACCCCTGAGGGTCCAGCACAGCCCCTCTGACTTGTCAGCACTTGTGTGCTCTAACCACTCATAAGTATTCTCCCAGAGGTGCATTCTACATTCCCACATTACACAGATCCCAATGACTCTTGTTATGCTGCTGCGCTGCACAATGTTGTCTTTTGCTGAGAGTGAAGGTAGGTACTCAACCCTAATGTGGAACTTTGGTACACAAGCAGCTTATGTGTGCGTAGCCCCCTTGCGCACCTGGATGAATGAGGATTGTGCCCATTGTCTACAATGGTGAGAGAAACTAGAGGCAGAAGAGGGATTGGCAGGAGTGCAAAGAGCACCTCTTCATGCTAGTCATTGTGCCAAGTGGGTGTGCCCAGTCCCAAGAAATGGGAAAAACCAGACCTGCAGGGGTTCATGTTTTAAAATACATCAGTCCTTAAGGCTGTGTGCATGACCCCAACTAAGGCTGCTGCTTCTATAAGGATATTTCTCACCAGCTTCAGTTCTCATCAGCCTTGTAACTTGCTAGGAAAGCCCCCTCTCCCCCCACCCCCCGGAGCAGTTACATTATTGGAGGTGCTCTTTTGTGCACTTCCATCAGCCACCTGCCATTTTGATTTTAATTTGGATTCTTCTTCCCTTTTCTCTCCTCCCCTTCCCCAATCCCTTTCCCACACTTCAGTAGGACGCCTGGTTTAGAAACAGGCCCAGGGATGGCTGACGAGATGACCTGACGGAAGGATGGTCGGAGGGACAGACTGCTGCCTGCAGGCTTGCATATGTGATTGGAACATCCAGTGTAGCAGAAGTGGCTCCCAGAACATTTGCACTTTTAAAAAAAATTGGATTTGTGTGTTGATTTAAAAAAATTTTTTTTTTAATGCTATTGGTCGCAATCCACAAACAACGTACTCCATTGAAGCTCACAGGGACGGCTTTGGAGCAAGTGGTTTGTGGATCGCAGCCATTAACTATTACTTGGGAGAAGAGGGAGAGAAGAACATGACATTTTTAAAAAAGAAAAAACAATTCAGCAGCTACTGATGACTGAAGTTTTTGAGTTCACTGGAACTCGAGAAGAAAGAGATGTTTATATACTGTATATAAATATATATGTAAATTGTACAGTTGTCTTGAATAGGCTCTGGAGTCACTGTTATGTCCCTCTGATTTCTAAGGCTTTTGGGGTTGAGGGGACACATTGGCTTTTGGAATCCAGTAATGCACTGATTTCTGCAACCGATCCAAACTCCAGCCACAAAACAGCCTTGCTACTTCCACCCATCTTCCTTATGCGTGTAGACATGGTACATTAGCTGTGAGCAGGTATTAATTGGAGACTTCATCTGCGGAGGCCCGAGTGCCTCCTGTGTGTTACAAATCACCCATAACTCTCACGAAGTTCAGGCTGCTTCATTGCTTGCAGGGTTGTGTCTTTGAGAGGTTCCGATTGAACTAGCCATCCTTTCCCCGCCATGTGTCACAGGCAAGGGAGTGAGACTGGCTGTGAGCTGCCTCAAATGTGAAAGTTAGATTAGCTGCCAAGATTGTTTTAGATTGGTCCAGGGTGAACAACAGCCTCTGTTGCTATGCAGACAAGGAAGACATGACTAACAAAGACCTTGTTTCAGAAATGTAGTGCACCAGGAGCATAAGAGGGTGATGCTAGTAGCAGGAAGGCATGTTCTAAGTCACACTACACCAGTTAAATGAAGCTTCACATTACACCGGTAAAATACAGCTTCACCCTAGGCTCTGTAACACTAGCAGCTTCCTGCCTGGTTGCTTCATTAGATAGATGAGTGTATCTGTCAGTACAGACAGACAGATGTATGAAGGTGCCAGTCTTTTGAAGTTGGAATATTTCCATTAGCCTATGTTTATTTGGAAAGCATTGCTTGTTGCAAACTGAATATTGGCTGCTCATGCCTTGTGTTCCTGTTCTCGCTCTGTGAACTCACAGTTCTCTTCCTGCACAATACATTGATGTTCTAACTCCTATGACTGTTGAGGGCACCTTCGACGGGCACAGACGTGACAGCGCCACCATCATCCCATCCGGAGATGGGGTTGGCTACCCAGTGACGGGAACAGACATCCCTGCCCCAGCCAGGGAGTGGGGTGGAGAGCACCGCGTGGCCAGTGCCCTGCCCCCCACCATGACAGGCAACCATGGCTGCCAATAATAGGCACTCCCATGCTGGGATGAGCCGGGGCCGGGAACACACATTCCTGCTCAGTTTGCCCACTTTTGCCCAGCTGGGCCATGGCTGGGCGTGGACTGTGAGCCTACCTTGTTCTGGGCCCACATTTCTGGCCTAGCCACCACCCCAGGTGGGGTTTGTTCTGGGCCCACATCTGTTGGGCCCAGAACAAACATTCAGGCATCACACTGGCCCAGTCGAGCCAAAGCAGACCAAACTGGGCCAGCGTGATGTCTGTTAACACCCTCTTTTCTAGCACCATCTGCCCCATAAGCTATAATAATGCATGCCCCTGAAGTGGTAGTGGCAGCAGCTTTGGCTGAACTGTTTGTTTCCAGGGAAGGTCACTGGGACTGTTATGGCTGATAGTGTCTTGGCCAAAGTTATTGGCCTATCGGATAAAATTGTGGAAAGTACAAAGGAGAAAAGTCACCTGGATCTACTGTGCAGTAGGCAGTGGGGTGAATGCAACAAGATGGAAAGTAGCTTGTTCTTGTTTTGTACAACTCTAGCCTTCTTGATTGGAGGCCAACAACTGAGGGTGAGGTGTGTATGAGTTCCAAGCATGTTCCAGACACACCAAGCACACGCACTCTTCTGTCGCCTTTATTTAGACAGTCACCTTTGTTTATTTCCCCATGACACCTTCTCTAGCATTCAGCGGCATTATAAGGAGAAGTTCACCTGACCTTGCCCACCTTTGCTGCAGAGCTGTATGCTTACTGGAATGAATGGCTTCTCTTGGCACGGCCAGGGTGTAACCCATCCTCACAATAACAACAATGGTAGACAAGCACTCGTCTTGTTTACTACTATTGTAATTCTTTCAGAACTGAAACAAGCATTGTTGGCAAATACAATATCCAATGAATTTGACCACTTTGTTTAGGTCTAATGAAGCAGATACAAATCACTCTGCATCTTTCCCAGCTTGCTGGATATCCATTTCAGTTGTTTAATTTATTTTTGTTGTTCCATTCATTTTGGTTATTTCAAATAACCAAAATAAATGGAACAACAAAAGCAAAGTCAGTGAAATACCAAAATGACCAACCCAAATAACTTATTTCACTTACTTTGGTATTTCACTTACTTTGTTTTTGACACTATTAGTGCTATTGCACATGCCAAAATGAATTAAACAAAATAACTGAAATGGAAAACCCCTAAAAGGGGATATGTGAGTATGGTATCTGTTTTGATCACAAATGTTCAGCTGTTGGAGTATTATCTCAAAATGGAAATAATATTCACAAATATCAAATTCACTCTTTGCTTCAGCTCTATTGTTTCTGTTTGCAGCCTGTTCTGATTGGGTCAGTGATAGAGCAGTCAATCCCACAATGTCATTAACGTATTCTGAGATGTATGCTGATGGCATGTGTAGTATGCTCTAGACATCGTGCATGCCATCCTGCATGCTTTCTGTCTTAGGCCGCATTCACATTTGCGGCAGCAAGACCCGCAAGGGAAGACACGACAGCGGGGAGGAGCCGGTGAGAACGGGGATGTGCTGCGGCTTCCCTCGCGCATGTCAGGGTGAAAAATCCTGCCCTGACATGCGTGAGAGAAGCCGCGGCACATCCCCGGTCTCACTGGCTCTTCTTCTGCTCTCCGGCTCCTCCCTGCTGCCGTGGCTTCCCTTGCGGGTCTTGCCGCCGCAGTTGTGAAGGCAGCCTCAGAAAGCACACCAATGTTGCAATGTGTGGCGATGTGACAACCCCATGATAACCTCACGTTAGGACGTAACTGAATGACCTTATGTCCTGTCACAAACCTCTCAATGTTTATACATAGCAGGCTTGCTCCACCTTGTTTTTCACCCCTACAATTTTTAGATAGATGAGCAGGGCTCGGTTGCAGAAGTAAATTGCTCCTTGGATTCCAGAGCTTGGGGCCTTCTAAAAAGGGAGCAGGTTTGAAACTGATCAAAGTATTCACCATGGACTTACAGAAAACTAACCATTCCTTGTCAAGTATCTGCCTGTGGCACAAGTATCACTTGTGTGTCACAAAGAAAACCTCTCCCTCCACTGAGCAGCAGCCCCCACTGCCAGCTTCTCAGTGTAATTTGCAAACAATGGATGTGCTCCTCTTGCCTGCAAACTCTTTCTCTCGCTTGTTTTTTCTTTGTATACACAGGACACTTTGTGTATGCTTGTGTGTTCATATGACTTGGTTTAGTATATAATGAAAAATGTCTGTTTTGCCCACTAATCCTGTTGTAAGAATGAAGAATGAACCCACCTTTGTAAAAACTCCTTTTTGTTTTTATGCTAGTTGTAGGAAGGATAATAAGCTAAGACTGCTGTTCCATGCATAGCTACAGCCATGAAGAGCAGAGAATTGTCCACCACGGCTAGCTCTCCCATCCAGCACCTGAGGGCAGTGAATGATGGATGAAATGTGGTTTGGTAGGAGTGGCCATTGACTCTGTGCCAAGGGCACCAAGATCCCTAAACTGAGTTTTGGTGACTGTCACTTTGTCATAAACCTTAAGCCAGCAAACTCATTGACATAGGGACATTTGTGCAGGCCTTGGCCTTCCATGCCATCATCTCTGCTTTCCATCCAGCAAAAGAGTGATGGAGAAAGGTCTGCCCAATCCCTGTATCTAAAGAACCAAACTCCTGTCTGCCTGTAGGATCAGCCTTAGAAATTTTGGGATCAATGGGGGTGGCAGCAGCAGAAAATTCTTGGAGATGGCAGTGGCTCCATGTCCTGCAGTACATCTACTTCTACAGTGGGACCATGGTGTGGGAGCCACTCTCGGATGCAGGGGGAGCTGCCAATCTGTCCATGGCAGCTTTGGGCCCTGGGATGGAGACATTCCTTCCTGATCCTGATGTTGAAGACCATCTCATCTTGTCCTCTGCCTCCTCTTTGGCAGTGGAATCTAATGGCGCTTGCCTATTATGGAAAAGAGGGTAGTAGCACCCCAGACGAGAGTAATCCAGCAATGAATGGCTGCCTCTTCCATTCCGGGAGAATGGGTGTGAGCCCTGCAATGCTGGGACTGTAGATTGTCCCTCCCAAGCACTCTCTTACATTGAATAGCTTCACATCAGAAGTGTCAGATGCCGAGAGACTGTGTTGCTGGACAGTGATTTATACTATTTACCAATGTAGTTCCATCGTTTGTGTGCGAGCAGCTCTCTATGGAAAACCCTAGTTAAAGACTGTTCTCTATGATAGCCCCAAAGTTTTCTCTGCCTTCATCCCACATGAAAGAATCTAGGGCACTCGTGGCAGTGTATATACAACAAGCACAGCCATGCACATCCTTAGCTAGAGGTACAAGCTCAAACTATGCTTTCATTAACACCACTATAACCTTTACTGCAGTCAGTAGTGATGCCTCCACTCTTCAGTCTAAGGCTGTTTTTACATGGACGACCCCACCCACCACTGGGTGTTCCGGCGGGTGTGCGGTGGGGGGCACGTCCATGCAAATGGGCTGGCGGTGGGTGGGGGGATGGGTGTGCATCCGTGTAAACATCACAGGTGGTGGGTGTTTGTGCATGCACACTCCCTGCACAGACCCATTTCCACCCATCACCCACCTCCATCCATGGGGCCTTCCGGAAAACTGGAGGAGGCCCCATGGGTGGAGGTGGGGGGGTGTCCATGTAAAAGGAGACACAACCACCTCCACCCAGTGCGTGAACACACCCATCTCCCCCACCACCCCTGTCCATGTAAAAACGGCCTAATTTCTTCTTCTTCTAAGTAGTAATGATAACAGCTGGGGAGGAGAGACAAAACCTAGGTCCTCCTCTTCATCAGCAGTGGAGCCTGGTTTTGCAACCTAGTGGGCCAGGGAGGTGGCACCTGAGCAGCCGTGGCTACTCCTTTTGGCAAAGCTATGCAAAGGGGGGTGGTAACTTTGAACACAGCCAGCTTGCCACCACCAAGCATCTCCAGGCTTGAGCCAAGCAGGAAGGGAAGACAGTGCTTTCTCCCAGCACCTGAGCTAGGGAATAGTCATCCCGGGAGCCACAATCCCACTGATGAGTTTTGGTATCCGCTCTTGATAGGCACCATATAGACACCTAAAGGCCCCCTATTCTCTTCCACACTGATTCTAGTCACAGTGTAACATGCATGGCCCCTGATAGATGAGGAGAGGGGGTGATCTTTCCTTGTTTCCTGATTCCCAGTGAGATAATGGAGGGGGAAACTGTCCCGAATTTGAGATCTCCTTGCATGGTTCTTCTAACAGTCTTCCTGAGGGGGTTAGCATGGACACACTTAGTGATTCTGCTTATGGCTCTGCTCCTTCTTGGTTTATTGTTGTTGTTTTTCTTTTTAAAGAATAAAGCTAGATACATTTTGCTTCTGTGTCTCCCTGTGGCTTCTTCTGGAGTTTTAATTTCCAGAATTCAGCACCTTCCTTCACGGTTTAATCAGAGTCATCACCAGTGGGTGTAAACAGATGGATGGCAGCCCTGCCTCTACTCCAACTCACACCCTAGTGGATCATCTGGGCGACCAAATGTGCAGGCAGAGCAGGTGCCACCTGTTCTGCTCCAGCCCCACTTGAGGTGCCCCAGAACACTTATTTATTTTATTTATTTAACACATTTTATTACCCCACCCCTTCTGCTCCAGGCAGCTCGGGGCGGCTTACGCATAAAAGCAATAAAACAACAGCTAAAGCAGGCAGCACAATAAAAGAGAAAGCAAAACAATAGATCTCCCTCCCTTCTCCCTAACCCACAACTCCCCACCCTAAACCCCATCTCCCCCGCCAAACGCCTGATGGAGCAGCCAGGTCTTAGTCATACACCAGAAGGAAGGGAGGACCGGGGCCATCCGGGCCTCCACGTGGAGGAAATTTCACAGCTGAGGTGTGGCCACTGAGAACGCCCTCTCCGTAGTGCCCCCAGCCACATGGGGGACCTCAAGGAAGGCGCTCCGAGTGGATTGCAGGGGTCGCTCCAGAGCACGGAGAGTGCGGTGATCTTGTAGGTAAGTCAGGCCCAGGCCGTACAGGGCTTTATAGGTTAACACCTGTTGGAAAACAGCTCCAGATGACATCACCTTTTGCACCAACAAACCCTAGTGGTCATTAGGGTTTGTTGGTGCAAAAGGTGATGTCATCTGGAGTTGTTTTTCCAACCCCCTTCTCATCGCCTGTCGCACCGACTCACGACTCCCATTCACTCACGTAGCATCTGGAATCGATCCCTTGGTAGTGGCTTGGTCAGTCCATCTGCCACCATTTCTTCAGTTGGGCAATACTTCAAGTCAATTAGCCCTTCTTCCTGTGCCTCTCGAACATAGTGGTACTTTATGTCAATGTGCTTCGTTCGAGACTTGGACTTCTCCATTTGTGAGAGCTTAATGCAACTCTGGTTGTCCTCAAACATCGTGGTAGGCTTTGGCTCTTCAATTCCAAAGTCCAACAGCAGCTTGTGTATCCACACAGCTTCCCTGCATGCTTCACTAGCTGATATGTATTCTGCTTCTGTTGATGAGAGTGTAACAAGTGACTGCTTCCTGCTAGTCCAACTTATGGCTCCATCTCCATAGAGAAACAGGTGTCCACTGGTGGACTTGCGATCAGCTATGTCTTCAGCCCAATCTGCATCCATGTATCCCACCAGTCTAGGGTTGCTGCTTACTGGAATCTTCAATGCGTAGTGCGCGGTACCCTTCAGGTATCTCCCCAGTCTCTTGACTGCAGTCCAGTCATTCTTGGTTGGGGCACTTACTTTCCTGCTTAAGATTCCCACCGCTGTGGCAATATCTGGCCTTGTCACTGTGGCTATGTACAAAAGCTTGCCAATCGCTTTTCTGTACTGGTTGTTGGCTGCCAGAGGCTCATCATCTTCCCTTTGTTTCAGGAAATTGACATCCATTGGTGTACTGACCTCATTGGCATCTGTCAGTCCCAGACATTCCAAAAGATCCTTGATCTTTGCTTTCTGGTTGAGAAGATAACTTCCATCTTCTTCTTTTTCTATTTGAATGCCAAGGTAGTGTGAGATGCTTCCAAGTTCCTTCACCTCTACTTCCTTGTTTAGGTGCTCAACAATCTCGTGACTGTCTTGCTCCTGTTCACAACAGATGATCAGATCATCAACATAAGTCAGGATATAAGTCCACTTATTGTTTCTGAATCTTGAGTACAGGCAGGGGTCAGCTTTTCCTTGTGTGAACCCTTCCTTAAGCAGTAGCTGATTCAGTTTCTCATTCCATGCTCTAGCTGCTTGCTTCAAGCCATAAATGCTCTTCTGGAGTTTGCATACAAGCTTCTCCCTTCCAGGTTCCTCGAAGCCTGGTGGCTGCTGCATATAGATGTCTTCCTCAAGTTCTCCATTCAGGAATGCAGTTTTGACATCTAAATGGTTAACATGCATCTTTCTGGAAGCTGCTATGCTAAGTAGTGTTCTGATGGAAGTGTGCTTCACAACTGGTGCAAATGTTTCATCATAGTCTTCTCCATATATTTGGGAGTATCCTTTGGCTACTAGTCTCGCTTTGTAGCGCTGTACATCCCCTTCTGCATCCTGTTTGACTTTGAAGACCCATTTGCAACCTACAGGTTTTCTTCCAGCAGGTAGTTCCATAAGTGTCCAAGTTTTGTTCTTGTGTAAAGATTCAATCTCTTCCTTTGCTGCTTTCCTCCATTTTTCAGCTTCATGGGTTGTCATCCTTTCAACATCTTTCCATGTGCTGGGTTCTTGCAGCTCTGCACTTGTGGTGAGGTAGGAGTATCTCAAGGGTGGAACTCCTCTGTTGGACCTCTGTGAGCGCCTGGGTTCTGGCTCAGCTTCTGTGACCCCTTCTGAATCTGCTTCTGGTTCTGGTTCACAGATTGGCATTTGGTGCCTGAAGGCCTGCTCACTTGGTTCCTCTTGCATCTGGATCCTTGACTCCAGGTCTGGTAATTCACCTTTGGTTGGTCTTTGTCTTTCATCAAAGTACACAACATTGCAAATTTCAATATTACCAGTTTCAACATCAAGAATTCTGTATCCTTTTCCTCCTAACACATATCCACACAAAACTCCTTTCTTGCTTCTGCAATTCAACTTGTTTCTCTTTGCCTTTGGTACATATGCATACACATCACATCCAAATACTCTGATGTGGTTTAGGCTAGGCTTGTGTCCAAACCACAGTTCAAATGGAGTTTTCTCTATGGCTTTGGTTGGCAATCTGTTCTGCAGATAGCTGGCAGTCATCACTGCTTCTCCCCAGAACTTGCTTGGCAAACTTGCATCTTTCAACATACATCTGGCCATCTCCAGTAGGGTTCTATTTTTCCTTTCTGCAACACCATTCTGCTCAGGAGAATATGGGGCTGTAGTCTCATGCTCAATTCCCTGTTCTCTCAGAAAGGATTTCATGGCACTTGAGATATATTCACCTCCATTGTCTGACCTTAGTCTCTGAGGCTTTCTTCCAAACTTGTTGCTGACCAATGCAACATATTCTTTAAACTTTTCAAACACTTGGCTTTTCTCTCTCAAGGTGTAAACATAGGCAAATCTTGAGAAATCATCAATAAAAGAAACTATGTAAAGGTTTCCTCCAATGCTTCTTTCCAGAGGACCTGATACATCACTGTGAATCAACTCTAGAGGGCGCTGAGACTTTTTCTCCTCTAGCTTGTGAAAAGTTGGCTTAACACCCTTTGCAGAAATGCAACACACACATCTGTCTGATTTTTCAGTACACAGTTGCAGCTTAAACTCTTTAATCAACTTCCCCTTCTCAAGCTGGCAAATTAAATTAACGTCTCTATGGCCCAGCCTGCGATGCCAAGTTTTATCACAGAGTCTTTGAGTGCATTTGTGATTGCTTGCTGAATTTGCATTTTCACTAACACAATCCATTTCAAAGAGCCCACTGTCTCTTAGAGTTGCAGACAAGATGGAGTTACCTTTTGTTACATAGCAATGATCATCCATGAATTCAAATTTGCAGCCATTCTTAACTCCATATTTCACAGAGATTAAGTTATTCTTTAACGAAGGCACATATAAGGCCTTATGTATATTTACTTGCTCAATTTCTCCATCTGGGAGTTTGCAAAAGATCATAGCTGATCCTCTACCTTGTGAAAAGACTTGTCTTCCATCTGCTAGGGAAATTGGGACTGTGTAACCCATTTCAATTTCTGAAAACATTTCTATATCCTTGAGGAGGTTCTCAGAAGCACCAGAATCAATATAAAGAACATTTTCACTGACTTCTGACATTGCATTAAAACCTTTAATTTTTTCCTTTGGCTGCTGACTCTTTCCTTCAGAGCTGGCAGTTTTCTGAAGACTTTCTGTCTCGGCTGTAATGGGTGCTTTAGGCTTTCCCATTGTCTTGGCCTTTGGGCAATTAACATGTAAATGCCTGTCACTATCACAGATAAAACGTTTCTTGAAGCCTCCTTTTTTTGAGCTAAAGGCTGTAATTTGATCTGCAGAGGTTTGCTTCATCTTTCTGATAAAACATTTATTCAATTTGCTAGATAGATAATCCAGACCAACAACTTTATCAGAAATTTCTATAGTAGTCTTCAAATATTCATAAGAAACTGGCAAAGAATTCAAAACAAAAGCCACAATGCCATTTTCTCCAAGATCTATTCCCAAGTCTTTTAGCCTTTTTGCAAGAGATTGTATTTGACTTACATGCTCAGCAGGGTTTTCACTCTCTCTCAGTTTCATATTACACAATCTCTGTATTATAAAAATTACTTCGCTGGAGCTTTTACGGTTATAAAGATTTTCCAGCTTGTTCCACACTTCACTGGCTAATTGAACATTTTCAAAATGAACAAACAGTTTTGGACTTACATACATCCCAAGAATTCCAAGGGCTTTGTCATTTTGTCTGTCCCAATTCTTTTGTTCAGCTCCTGCAGCCGTGGGTCTCTGTGTTATCAGCACTTCATAAAGACCTTGACTCTTTAAGCAAGATTGCATGAGGAAATTCCAATCTTTGAAATTCGCTCCTTCCAGCTTTGGAATGTTGAGGTTCCCT
>QEPC01012458.1:3327187-3370334 GCA_003113815.1 Sphenodon punctatus
CTGCTGTTCAGGAACAGTGACTAGCTCAGAAGGTGTTGGGAAGGGGGGAGGCAGATAATTAGTTTCGTTTCTTGCAAGCCTCTCCACCCCTGGTGCCTGGAAGTCTGCTCCTCAGTGACTGACTACACCTCCCTGTCATGTTTGACCTTCCAGTGAACCTTTTTTTGCCACCCGAACTCACCCGAACGGGATCCGAACTGACCGAACTGTTCGGCCATTTCGCTGTTCGGTTTGTTTGGTATGTTCGCATTCGGGTTCATGTTCGGTCATCTGAACAGGCCAGGTTCGGGCCGAACTCCGAACTTCCGAACCGCGTTCGCCCATCCCTAGTTGAGAGGCAGGTTAGTCCAGTGATTGGGTTGCTAGCTAGAGAATAGGGTTAATTCTTTCTGCTCTGCCAGGCTCTGGCCCTGGAGGCATGGCTTTTGAGGCAGGGGCAAGCTTGGGTCCTGACAATTCTTTTTTTTTTTTTAACCAATTAAGCACTGCCCTCAGTAGTAGTGGTACATTTCAGAGAAGGCTAGCGTATACCACTGAAATGGGAATTGAGGAAGCCTTAAATATGAGAATTCATCCAGAGGATGGCAGTTTTGCTCCAGCTCTTGCCCAGGACCATAAGATGGATGTATTTTGCTGTGGCTTGCAGCCTGGTGTTGAAAAGCCAAGGTGGAATTCACTCTGGAAACCAGTGCTAATCACAATGAGTTAATAACAACATATGACTCTTCTGTAGCATCTTCTGAGATTTCCAAAGTGCTTTATAGATAGCAGACAATAAGGGCTCCCCCCACCATTGTGTTGTTATGTACCACACTCTGTAGGAATGGGAACCGCCGGCATGGAAGCTTAGGCTGCAATCCTCAAACCACTTACTTGGCAGTATTCCCATGAAGTAAATGGCAGTGGTGGTCAGGAACATTGGCGTTCAAGATGAAGTAGAACTAGAGCTGAAAGGAATATCCATGGGGAATGTCATATTCAAGGATTTTGCCTGCTTTCAACTGAGCCTGCTGATGGAGACAGATACCATTATTCATCCTTCTTTGACTTTCATTCAGGTATTTATTAGTTTTTTTTTAATTGATTTATCATTTTGGTTTGAATGGTCACATAACCAAATATCTAATTCAAAATAGCCCCAAACACCAGAAGAATGGAGGCATCCAAAATGAAATATCCAAGTAGACAAAGTAATGTTTTTGGTGCAGATATTTAACTGGCTGTTCAGATGGTTATCTAAAAATGCTGATAATATTTGCAAATAAAACTCCCCTCAGCCTCCCATAGCAATGCTGCTCCTTGATTTTCTCAAAACACATTCACAATTCCAAAGATTCTTTCATTTGTTAACTTTCAAATCTTGTGTGGTGCAGGACAGCATTCCCTTCATCCTGCTAACTAACCTTCCCCTCCTCCCACCTTTGTCCCCTTCCACATTAACTGGTGTGGGGGTGGGAGGAGGGGAGCATGAATTGCTGGGATGGATGTCACTCAAGATGTAAGAACACTTGAGCATCAGTAGGGGGAGATGACATGCAGAAAGATAGCGAGGCCTACAGAGGCTGCTTGCCCACATGACAATCTTGCGTTAATTTCTATCTGATAGGAGATTTTGTAATGTGTGCAGGCATCCTTTCGCACCCAGCATTGAAATTAATATGATTTTCATCACAGATGTCATGGCTGGAAAAGCCAGCTCTGACACTAACGTGTGTTCTCTTTAACGTTAGTTTGGAACGTGTGCAAGTCCTTTTATAAATGTTAAAGAAACTCAGAGTGAAATTTCAAAGTGTATTGCCCCACAGAAATGTCAATGCCAGCTATCCTCCCCACACTGTGGCAGCCGTTCATGCTCCTCTCCTTCCATCTGCACAATAAAATCCTGAGGAAGGGAGAAGAGGGTGACTTTCCCCTGCCATCTTTTCCGGGGGGGAGGGGCTTGACTTGGAGTGGGAGGGAGTGGGGGGCATTGTTTTGGAGCCTGCAGCTGCTGCCTCCTTCTCTCTGCCAAGGCAGCAGCAACAGACACAGCAGCAGCAAGAGAGGAGCGACGATAATGAAATTACCCAGCAGATGGGTAACATGGGCAGGGATCTGTTAAATACAATAACGGAACCATTGCAATTACATGACCACGACTGGGAAAACAAAAAATTGTAAGAAACAACATGGGCATACAGCCCAACAGGAATCTCCCGTCATTGTTGAATTCACATTAGTTTTAATCTAATGTGAAAATCAGCATGTAGACAAGCAGCCAGAGTTAGACTCTGCCCATCCCTGCTAGGAAGTGGCATGTACATCTGTGCAGCTAGATGTGAAAGCAGCAATCTGGCTGGGACCATACGGGGCTGGCAGAACAATACTTGAGAGACCTCCTAAGCTAAAATGCAGACAACCAACCTGAGCTTCATCGGAGACAAGATTGGCTCAGCAGTCCATGGTGACTGAACTCTGGGAAAGCCCATGGGTAGGAGGATTAGAGTGGGAACTGCGTATGTGTATCCAGAGAAGGGGTTTGGTCATCGTGAACATTGTTAAGAGTTAATTACACTTAAGCTAAGTGTTCGAGTCACACAGCACCGACTCATGGCCAATCATGACACTGCTAACAAATCTGTAGTGTGCCATGTGGGGCAATCCAAAAGAGTGCATGGCAACCCCGCAGTCCCAGCCCATATATATTGGGGCGGCCACCCATACAGGCAGACAGATCCCCAGCTCAGGGACACTGTGGCAGGGTGTGTGTGGTTGCGGGCACAGCATTTGCAAGTCATAGGCACTGGCCGTGAGCGCTGGGGAGCCCTTTGGGTGTTTTTAAATGAGATGCTGTCATGGGGACATGGGGGCAACACACCCATTTGGGGGGAGATAAGACACCCATTTGGGGGAAGATGACACACATTTCGAGGATACATGTAATGTAATATAAAGGGTTAACAGATTGTAAGCTCAGTTGGAGCGATATATTGGAACCAGTTGCCAGATTTGGGGCGGGGGGGAGGGAGAGATTCCCTTTGATATAACAAGTGGGCAGTTTATTGCCAAGCAATGGTCAGGTCAGCCCTGCCACCTGATTAGAAGGACACTAGCAGCAGGAGACAGGAAGTCTCCGAAGCCCCTGCAAGGGGGAGAAGGAGATACAGGATCCCTAGAGACAAAATCCTTCTTCCATCTTGGACTTCAACAAGCAAACAGCTCAGTGGAGTAACTGCTGCAAGAATGCAAACTATGGACTAAAAACTTTGCCATGAACTAAGACTTGAACCCGGTCTTCAACATCCAGACCGAGACAGCATCTGATGGACCTGTATTGCACCTTTAGGGTAAGAGGACAGTCAGGGAATATCAGTGGATTTAGAATGTGTGGACTTTGTTTGATTTATTGACTTACGCTATCTGATCAACAGCCTTGTACTTGTATCTACTCAATATATGTTTTATAACCAAACCTAGCATGCTTGTATCTTTATTTGGCCTTGGGGAATTCACTTGGGGGTACTCCTATCTAGGTGAGAGCCTAGACGAACCTTTTTCATATAAGACAACCCCACTGCAAAGTCTTCCAAGCTACAGGTGGCCAGAGAACGTTCTCTGCATTACGGCTGGGCTGGGAGATCAAGGGGAGCCTTGGCTAGGGGTGCGGACCTCTGAAAGCTCCCTGATTGCAGTGAAGGTTTTCTGATCACATGGGGACCCACGCGGGCACAGGCAACTGGGTTGCGGCTGGCCTGGTAGGCATACTGGGGACAGCCTCTAAAGGGAGAGAGGGCCCCAACCCTGGTGACAGATGCTACCCAGCATGACCACCCAGGAGCCATTCATCCGACTGCTTGTCTAAAGGTGGTGTGGGGGCTGTGCGCTCCCGTGAGCAGGGCCGGCCTTACAATATTTGGGGCCCAGGGTGGGGAACAAAGGTGGGGCCCTATAAGCTATTCTTCTGCCTGCCCAAGACAGCCAGGCAATGGAGGGGGCCAGAAGAACATCTGGCTGCCGGTGGGTCTAGGGGTGCTCCCCAGCTCAGAGGGTGCTCCCTGGCTCGGTCTGGAGGTGGTGCGCTGCCTGGGCTTGGGAACGGGCGGAGGGGCATTCCCCTCCGCCCATCCCCAAGTGCAGCCATTTCGGATCACTTACCTGATCTGCCGCTGCTGCCAGCCTGGGCCCCATGCTGGGCTCAGAGCCTCGGGCGAGGCGGGCACTGCAACAGCAGATTAAATCTGCCGCTGCGCTGCCCACCGCCACCAGACATTCTGCTGGCCCCCTCCACTGCCTGGCTGTCTTGGCCAGGGGGAATGAGGGCGAGGCAGAGGCCTTGCCTTTCCCACATTTCCCCTGGCTGAGACTGACAGGCAGTGGAGGGGAGGGCACAGAATGTGGGAGAGGCAGGGCCTCTGCTTCTCCCTCACTCCTTCTGGCTGCTGCCACTGCCTGTCAGTGGGAGTCAAGTCAGACTCAGCAGGGGGCGTCCCATGCTCGGGGTCCCCAGCTCCCGGTCACTGTTAGGCCGGGAACTGAGGACCCTGAGTGTGCCCCCCCCCTCAGGAGCAGGGCCCGGGGTGGCTGTCCTTAGCCGCCCCACGGTAGGGCCAGCCCTGCCTGTGAGCCACGCAGAACCCACTCATGGCCAATCATGACACTGCTAAGAAATCTGTAGTGTGCCGTGTGGTGCAATCCAAAAGAGTGCATGGCAACAGGTGCCCCCGCAGCCCCAGCCCATACGAAGTGGGGCGGCCACCCATACAGGCAAACAGGTCCCCAGCTCAGGGACACTGTGGCAGGGTGTGTGTGGTGGGGGCACAGCATTGCAAGTCATAGGCACTGGCTGTGAGCGCTGGGGAGCCCGGTTCCACAGCTCTTATGCCTGGGACATGTCCATTTCAAAGGCCAGCCCGGCGTGCTTCTCCCTCCCGCATGGTCCATGGCAGGGAGAGCGCGTGGCAGCTGCATGGTTAGAATCCTCTCCACACACTCCACTTGAGTGGCTGCTCCACAGCTGTGCCACTCAGTGGCCATGGACACCCCCATCCCCACCCTTGCTTGTTTAAAAATACCCTTTGTATTGTCTATTCCAGAGACTATGGTCCTTTTCAAACGGGCCACAGTGGCTAGGGGATGGGTGTGCACCCACGGTAGGTGGAGCCTGTTGCTCTGTCCGTGGGTGATGGGTGGAGTGTTGGAGCGCGCACACACCCCAGCCACTGTGGGTGTTGTTCCTATGGACGCCCATCCATCCCTCCCGCACGTGCTATGGCATTTGCATGCGTGCAGGGGAGGGGGCGCCTGTATGAAAAGCCCCTAATTGTCACCTTCCCATACTAGAAGCTGAGTGTACAGATAGAATGCAAGGTGGGACTCCCATCTAACAATGTTGTTGCGGCAGCCGCCACCTGGCACTAAAAAAATAAGCAAGAAAGAAGGGGTTTATTTTAAGAGTAGAAACACCAGTAGATATTTTCCCCAGAGTTGCTATGAGGATGCACACAAGTGCCCTGGTGTGCTTTCTCTTTAACAGCCATTGGCAGATGCCTGCCATCTAAGTTGTTCTCCACTTTTTCTATAGTTTTCCCAGTGACTTATAGAACACATGTTAACACACATCTCCTTATGCATCTTGTATGATGGTGAATCTCAGCACAGTCCCCTAAACTGTGAGCAATTCTATAACTTCTCTCTGCTTAAGTCATGTAGCAATGATAGCCACCATTTTGAACTTCCTGAGACAGCTTGCCCTTAATGCATAGAAGAAACATTTGCCACAGAGGCAGCATATGTAAAAGTACCTTTTGTATATTTCCCATCCCTGTATTACATTACATGGCATGCTCCCGCAAAATAAAAAGGAGGCATTACTTTGGGGTCTCTTGTAATTAACTTGCTGCCCAGTCCCTTGTCTATTGCTGTATGTGCAAATAGCAGTCCTTTAGACCAGAAGGTGGGAAACCCTTTCCCCCTCTTATGGGCCATTTTGAAAATTAATACTATGTGGGCTGGATTGGAGTTGAGGGTGCCTAAGGCCGCTTTTAGATGAGCGGGTCATGCTCGCGTGCTCCGCTCACATGACTTTTTGAAAATCCCACGGGTCAGGATTAGACGAGACATGCGTTAAAACTGGTTGTGCATTCTTTTAAAACTGTGAACTAAAAAATCTCAATATTTGTGAACGATGTGACCCGTAACTATGTGGGTCACATAGGTCACAAACATGTGATAGCATTGGGCTTCCTGTTAAATGAATCAGTTCCCTATATAGTCATAGCACATCATGCAGCATCATTCAATTTGCACTGGTAGTGTGTTTAAGAAGGTAAATTGTTCCAGTGGTGGCTATGATAAACATAACCCTAGTGTCCACTGGGTCGAGGCAGGCAGGACAGAGTAAATCTTCTGTTTTGATTATCCCATTTGTCAGCACCAGGGCCCTTGTCCATAGACACAAGAGCCTATGTTGTCTGGTCTAATTTAATCTGCATCTCTTCATTTGCAAAGCACTCTGATAGGTTTGGCATGGGAGCTGCTATTGTTCTTACTCCAACCTAAATTGAGACGATGGGTGATTTCAGACGTTACGTTGTCTGAAATCACCTCAGTCAACCTCAGTCAACTGAGGTGAACGTCTGTTTGCGAGCATCCAGACGTTCACCTCAGTCACCCGTGGTGAACCACCATGCTTTGTTCTCCTGCACCACAGCGGCGAACGAAGCGTGGTTAGGGGGAATCTGGAACGCAGTGAAGGAAAAGTAACGTCTGTTACCTTACTGTCACCGCGTTCCGGAGTCCTGGTGGCGGGCGGCGGCAGTGGCCAAATAGGCTGCTGCGGCTGCCTGTCTTGGGGAGGGCGGGCGGCCAGGGAGCGCAGGGGGCAGGGCTGTGCGGCCGCACGCTGTGCCGTGCGGCCCCGCCCCCTCTGGGAGGGGGTGTTGCCCAACAGACGTTACGGCCAGCAGCATTGACCCTGGGCCGTGGTTCGGTGGTTCCCACAGCCGGGGGCAAAGGGGCGAACGTCTGTTGGGCAACCGACCCCTGCCCGTGGTCTGAACCACCCCATTGGCCTGGGGTCCATGCTGCCGGCCGTAACATCTGAAATCACCCGATGCTCCAATAAATATCCACTTTAGAGCTTTGGCAGCAGAGGAAGAAACTGGAATGCTTTTGGAGTCACTGGGTAAAAGAGGATTGAGGAATTCATTTACTATTCAGTTAAAAAAAAGAAAAAAATAAGCCATCACCCACGGACAGATTTGTGGTATCAGCTTCAACGTGTTCATGTGTCATTGGGACCCTCTAATGGACACCAGAGCAGAGCTGCTTGAGCCTTTGGACCTGATCCAGTGGGGTTTCTTACACACTTAAAGGGACACAAGTGCTCAACTGTTCTGAAGCAGCAGCACAGAACCAATCCCTAGGACATAGGTTCATCACTTGTGGGTCACATAAGCTAAAGGTATGTCCAAAACCTGCAGGTGGGGTCTCGGCCCCTATTGCTATTTGATATACTTGGCATGTCTGTCGGTGTCTGGGAACATGTGATTATAGTGACATCTCAAAATGGGGTCACACAGGCAAAACCTTGGCGAGTCACTGCCTTCGGGGTTGAATCAAAGCTGAAATGAGTATGTCTGAGGAACATCGTACCCAGCGATATCACCCACTTCCAATTGGGTCCGACAAAGCGGATTCAAATCACTGTTTGGTTCCCACTTCGTTTCCCGAAGCCAGTATCTGTTCTGGTTACTTTGGCTATTTCATGCTGGCGCTGTAAGTGCTATTGCATGCGGTGCCAAATCCAAGGGTGACAATAAACATGATGGGGGCCTGCTATGGCCTGTCTGGGCTAGAGCCTCACTGTCACGTTGGTTTCTGAGTGGCTCCTGCAAGCCCAGCCTGGGGAGACGACTTGCCTGAAACTGGTCCCCCGGATGCTCCTGGGCCCACAGTCTAGGTCAAGAGCCACCAACATGGGCCGTTGCAGGTCAGCGCATCTGTTTGCAGCCCCATGATTGGTTGTCATAGCTACCTATCATGATGGGGCAGGGTGCTGGGGCCATGGCCACCCGGTCACGTGTTTGTTCTGTAATGGGGGAAGCGCTCGCCCGTCAGCTTGGTCAGGTGCATCTCAGGTCTATGCTGTGACCTCGCCAGGGCTGCCTGCCTCCCTCCTAGCGCATGTAGTTGGCCGCCAGTTGCACATTTGTCACCCAAAAAACTGACGTGACCAAAATAACCGAACCAAAATATCCAAGTAAATGAATATATGAATATCATTTTGATGGCAAATAATTATTTGGTGAGTTATCTGAAAATGTGCATAATATTTTCAAACATGACAATGCCTCTTTGTTTCAGCTGCAAATTGAATTTTAGCTGTTTGTCTCCTCTAATACACATCTTCTTGGTGCCTAGATGATATATGCAGGCACATGCAATCTACAGGAAAGAAGCCATCTCATCTTAGTAATAAAGGGGAGAGAAAAGAGGGAGCCTGATAGATGGAAAAGGGGGCCTCATGAGAATGATTTCCAAAGCAACAGGGCAACAGAAAGAGGCAAGCGGCTTTTATTAAGGATTACAATGAGAAGTTGGCAGGGAAAACAAAGAGGAAAGAACAATGACAATGAAAGCAAAGAAGTGAGCTCTCCTACATGCAAAGAACACCCACCCTGCAACGTTGGGCTGATCCTTCCAGCAAAATCTAATCAGGATGAATGGGAAAAGCAAAGCAAAAATACAAAGGATTCCATGCAAATTCCCAGGACAAAAACCAAACCAAACCAAGAAAAAGCCAACACAAATTATTTTTGTTCTTTTCTTGTATCATTTAATGACGTAAAAAATAAAGTAAAGAAACACTCCACTGATGACGTTGGCCCAGAGCAGTTCCTCTCAGTGCGTGTAAGGGCAGCAAAGTAATGATGAGATTGGCAACAGAGTACAGTCTACTCCCTCCCAACTGTTCATTCCCGCCCCCCCTCCAACAAAGTGAGCTTAAGAAAAAAGCAGATGAAAAGAATGTGTTTGATACAGCACAAGCAACATAACAGCATTTCAAGTACCCAAACCAGCAATGGGGGAGGATTGGGCTGGATAAAATAAGAACCCAGCCGAAGCTTTGCTCCAGATTTGAGCAGATCCTCAAAATTGTGTTACTCTTAGGGTTTTTGTTGTTGTTTGTTTTCCACTTCTGCTGCTCTACTGGATCACAGCCAGGATAGTCTCAGAAGCATTGTTTGGTATTTCCATTGACTGTACCAGCAATCTCTGCAGGCAGCCTAGCCTCGCCAGTTCTTTCTAGGGTAAAGCACTGGCAAAAATGGGTGCATATTTATCCAGACCTTTCAGTGTTCCCCCATTGCTAGTTTCAACAGACAAAAGCTCCAACATTGCTCCTATCGCATCAGAGAGAAGAATCTTCCTTTCCTCTCTCATTCTTCTTATATATACTTGATAGACATTTAGTACGAAAATAAATATCTGATTTTTCAATTAAGGTTCATTTTCATTCTGCAACATATCTCTGTGAGATCACTTTACATCTCATTTTCCATGACTAATAAGATGATACTCTTTGCTGTTACAATTTTCTCTTGCATGCACTTATGTGCTCTCTCTCTCTCTCTCTCACACACACACACGCACACGCACACGCCACACGCACACGCACGAGACAGGCTGCCTTTAAGGAAGAGGTGGGGAACCTTTTCTCTCCTGTTGACCATTTTGAAAATCAGTATAAACGCTGTGGTCTGGTTTGGCATCAGGGGCAAGAGTGCTTTAAGGATGTTCTCAGGTTGGGGGAAAAGAAGGGTGAGCCTAGATCAGGGATATATGCCATAGATCTAACCTCTGTGCTTGAGTGCATGTCCTCATCTCTGCTTCCTGACGCTAAGCTCCCCAAGGGAGTATCTCCACAGACCAGAGCCAGGTACTGGAAAGGGGCCAAATAAAACACAACCGTTGACTGGATTTGGCCCACAAATTGGAGGTTCCCCACCTCTGGCTGAAGGCATCTTCCCCTTGTTGGCTCATGTGCATGAAATAACAAGCAATAAGAACCTTTCTTTGTGTCCATGTTTACTTTCTGTCCGACTCTCTAGCACTGGTTTATGGGTGTGAAATTTATGACGACATTTCCCTTTACAGCACCTAACATTTTTGACAGAAGAAAATATCTTCATCTTAAAACCACTTTTAAAAGAATAAAGCTTCATCACCCCCCGTCCAGTTTTTGCACCTAAGAAATACATATATAGATAATATGTTGATATAGATATAAGTATAGCTTTTATTTATTACCAACCCAACATTTTGATTTGCAGCAGTTTGATGTACTTCATGATAAGAAATCTTTAGCTTTCCTCCCTTTTTTCCTATTTAAAAATGCACTTAAAATTAAAAGGGTGCTTTTTGACAATGTACTGAAGATGATGTAGAAATCTTAAGAACTGTGGCAGTTTTTTTTTAAGACCATACCTCTCAATCTAGCAAAGACCACAAGTGGGGCACTGACCCTTGGAAAACAGGGTGTTAAAGGAGCAAAATGGTGGACATGACATGAACTAGTAGGACGGGAAATGCCATGTGAGCTGGAAAAATAGTCAAGGTTTTCTTTAAAAACAACCCCCCCCTGCAATTAAAGAGAGACTGGTGTCATCTTTGTTCGGCATAGCTGATGCCAGTGATCTGTGGCAGCCGGATGTGTGTGTAATCATCCATGAGGACCTATGCAGCCTTAAAAATGTGAGGAAGTCTCTGGTCTTGCTGCTGAGAGAGGAGAAGTGACCACAAGTCTTTCCCCTGCTTGGCGTGTTCATAGGAACAAAGCAAACCCTTTAAGACGATTCTGGGAAGACTCTAAGTGGCACCTTACACCTCAGAGCTTCTCACGTGCATCAAAATGTGAGAACAGCAATTATTTACATGAATTCCACTGGAAATAGGTGGGGGAGAACAACCACCCACCCTCCTGTTCTCCCTCCCACAAACTACCCCAAATGCCATTGGGATGCTGTGCTGACACGGGCTGTTTTGCCTCGCTCCTGGCCTTCTACACGATAAGCTCGTTTCCATGTGTGTGTTTATTTCTGTACCTTCTAGAAATGAATATATTCCCCCCCTCGCTGTAGTCCCACAATCTTTAAGTTAATTACACAAAGATATTGGAAACATCCAGGATACGTATTAGAGTCAAGACCATTTCTTTTGTAGCCGAGGCGGGTGATTGGGTTGCTTCATGCTCCAGCCTTCGGCGGGATTTTTTCCCCTGCACGTGTGTTTGTGTTGCTATCAATCTCACAACGCACCTCTAAAAGAATAAGCGAAAAGGGGAATCGGTGAATCTTTTGATTGACAGATTTTGCAGGTTCAAGAGATGCGAGTTCAACTCCAGCAATTATGGCAGCATGAAGTTTTGGGGCTTAAATGTTAACTTTTTAAAAAAAATCTTTTTTGGTTATTTTAAAATTAAATCAACTAAAAAGCTGTTCCCTGCCCCCATCTCCTCAAAAAATTAAAAATAAAAGATTGAGCTAACTTGCTCCTAGTATCTCATCCTGTGTAAATACATGACGCCACTTCATAGAGTGGGAGAGGAATATAGAAAGAACAAAAACCAGCAATTGAAAGTAAATGAGAACTTAGAAAGTGGCTGTAGTTTCTGAATTGAATTGAATGGGTCAGTGGCTGGGTTTCTTTTATTGGCTTGTATTTAAATACTTTCTTTTTTCTTTACTTGTTTTTTTTTTTAATGATAGTTTTGCCCTTCTTGAAGCCCAGTTGTCCTAAAGCCTGGGCAACTGTGGAATCTGACTGCTGTCATGGCTGGGTTGACAACATTTTGAGGACTGGTGTCCAATGAGGTAACAGAGGAGGGGGATTCCTCCCCCCCGACTTTATGATCTCTCCACCACTTAGAACCCCTTGATGTAACAATAGGCCTCCAGGGTGGCAAACAGAATGTACAGTAGCCACAGGCTCACAAAGAGCAAAGTCGTGGCAAGTCTACACCCCTTGGGGCCTCCTAGTTCCCCTCCGAGGTGAGGCCGTCTCCGGTACAGCAGGACACTGATGCAGACGAAAGCAAAAATGGTGAAAAGAGTGACAGAAAAGGCCAGTGTGCCTGCTGACACATGGAACTCTTGTCCCTGGTAAGCCCAGTAGATGGCGGCCACCGACCACGCCAGTCCAATGCCCAAGAAGACGTTGACAGCGTTGCTGCCGGTGACATTGCCAATGGCAGCATCCGCATACACATCCTGCATGGCAGCTGCTTTACTAGCGAAAGTGTCTAAAAGGGAGAGAGGAAAACAAGGAGCATGTAATAACGAGATTATGCTTCCCAGAACCAGAGACGCAGTCGTAGTGCTCTCTCAGTGTAGGGGATAGCATTAGCTGAACAGAAATGAAGGCCCTCGTTTTGAGGTTCAGGGGAAGAGGGCTGAATACGGTAACTCTGAGAGAAGACATTTGAGAAGGGCTGTGTTGGTGAGTCACTATTTATGGACCCCTACTATTCTAGCAGTGCCACTTCAGATGTGATACTCTATGCCACTGGCCCTCCATTTTTTTAAAATGACACCCCCCCTTCCTCTTGTCTGTGGTAACTGAGATCGCTCTCCCCACCATACTTACATAAACCTTGATCCCTCTCTCCCCCTTGCTCTCTGACACACTCTCCCTCTTTGCTACCCCATCATTTTGGAAATCCCCCCTAGATCAGTCAAAGCGGAGGTTGGTGTTTGCCAGATGTGCTCCTTCTCGCACGCCCTCACTCACTCCCCTGGGAACCTACCACCTACTTTGTGAGACACTTCTCTCAAAACATGTTCCTGAGGACTTCAGCAAAGCAGAGCAAGTTCTTGCTTTCCCCCAGAAAATAACTTCACACTCGATCTTCAGTTGCTTGCTGAGGAGTAAGGGTGTTCAATTTGTTTGGTTTTTGTCCCAAAACAAGTGAATAAGCAAACAACATATGTTCGCTTGCATTTAAAAATTATTTATTTATTTATTTTTTAAAAGAGCTGCGCTTGTGCAGTGACTGCCAGGGGCACGCTGTGCATGGACAGCCCTTTTCCAAAATGGCACTGGCAGTGTTGCCATCATTTTGGAAAAAGGCTGTGCATGTGCAATGGCTGCTGCACATGCACAGAATGGCTGGGAAAGGGCGCACGTGCGCTGAATGGCTGGGAAAGGGCGCACGTGCGCTGAATGGCTGGGAAAGGGCGCACGTGCGCTGAATGGCTGGGAAAGGGCGCGCGTGCGCAGAATGGTTGGGAAAGGGCACTCGTGCGCTGAATGGCTGGGAAAGGGCGCGCGTGCGTTGAATGGCTGGGAAAGGGCGTGCGTGCGCAGACTGGCTGGGAAAGGGCGCGCGTGCGCAGAATGGCTGGGAAAGGGCGCGCGTGCGCTGAATGGCTGGGAAAGAGCACGCGTGCGCCGAATGGCTGGGAAAGGGCACGCGTGCGCAGAATGGCCCTGATGGCCATTTGTTGCATGCACAGGTTTTTTTTGGTTTTTAAAAAAATATTATTTTAAAAACAAAAAACTCAATGAAAATTATCAGGGTTTTAACGAAATCCTGAAAATGGATGGGGTTTTAACTCATTAAACAAAAACAAAAACAGACGAGGTAGGTGCTGCACAGCCCCTTCTGAGGAGCAACTGAAAAATGGCTCTAGGGCAGCACAGCCTACGCAGTCTGCTGCTCTGCAGCAGTGGGGGAGCAACAAGGCACTCTGCCCACTCCAGACAAAAGGCCCCTTTGCAAAAGTCTGAGATAGCAGGGCCCAAGTTGACACCCATTTGAGCACAGTCTTATATTGTGGATGCTACTCGCCCCTAGTCCACTCCATCAGCACCACTATTTTTGGTATATTTTCTGCAGCACGTAAAGTTATAGCCTGAAGGTGGGCAAATAACTCATCACTTACTAGCAGGGCTGAGGGCTAAAGACTGGTGCTGTAAGTCAATTTGCTGAAAGAAAAGGCTCACTTTCAGACCAAGGCCAAGGTGGCAGAGTGAACTTCTGCCAGATGCGAGGGCCTCTCCAAGCAGCAGGAAGAGGGTGAATAGATGGGGGTTTCAGTGGGAAACACTTTCATTTTGAATCATCTAGAGCTACACACAGAATGTCAAATGGACCAGGAAGTTAATTTCTAAGTGAAAACCGGTCATACATACCCTGGTTTTTGGTGCCCTAGAGCTAGCAGTAGAACAAACAGGGATGGGTTTGGAAAAAATGATGGGAGTTTGCAATGCCGATGCTCTGCTTGCTCCCGTTACCCCAATTTGAATAAATAGCCATACATTAACATAATTTATGTAAAGTGCACGCATTTAAAATAGCACATTACCCAACTCTGAGGTCATGCTGTGATTTATTTATTTGTTTATTTATTTATTTGGCCAGATTTTTTAAAAAAGCAAACAAGATGAAGGTCAGTTCTACACATCACACACACTCACTCACTCACCAGCAGTGGAGGTAGCAGAAGCAGTGGGCAACACAGGCAGCTGGTGAAGGCCTGGCCATTGCACCACTTGGCTGCTGCGGTGGAAGGGGGGAGGCCTGGCTGTGTTGAGATGGGCAGCCGTTGTGCTGCCTCGAGATGGATGCAGAGCATTTAATGGTCCTGCCTAGTCTCCCAGGGGCAGCATGATGAGGCAGCTCTTGACATGAATGTCCCGTCTAAAGGGGGATGCTTGGTTTAGAGGGCTCATCTCTGTCTCCACATCACTGAACCACCACAATTTCTCTGACATGCTCATCAGTCCCTGCCTAGCAGAGGCCAGTGAAAGTGGGAGACAGGCAAAGCTGTTGGGTTCCAATAGGGAAAATCCAGTCCCTCTGGATCATGACGTTGAGAGGACTGGTGAGATGGGGCGAATGCAGTAGCCACACTGTGTCCAGTCAGTGGCTATGAGAAAGGGGTTTTTTTGCAGTCAAGGCTTTTCTTTTTCACCAGAACAAAAGAAAAGGCCCAAATCTGCATCTCCTCGCCTCTCCAAAATGGAGTAATGAAATTCCAAAGGGGGAGGGAGGACAGCCCTGCCCCCAGACAGCTATGTAAAACATGGGACATGGAGGGGACACAAATCCCCTGAGTTTGGGGTGGGACAGTTCCCTCCTTACTCTCCATTTTCCACGATCCCTGTGGGAATCCGGGGCAAAAATTAATCACTGCACTCCTAACATAGATGACCAGAAGGGAGAGGGTCCCTTGTACACCTGTGCCCCTTTCTTTCCCCCTCCCTTTTTTACACCCCTAAGTCTCAGGGGTTCTTGCCAGTGGGTCCTGAACCTAATGAGCGCAGCAGAACTGCTTTGGGGCAGGGGTTGCTGAGTTGTTTCTCTTTCCTCCCTTAAGGGACTGTGCTGCTTCAAATGGCATCTCCCAGGAATCCCTACAAGAAAGCTTGTGGGCTAGACTAGCTGACTGTGGGCCTGTGGCAGGCAAATGACCTTCTAGGATATGCTGATCCTACACAGAGGGCTAGGATGGTAAGTGTTAGAATGGAACGGTTCCCTCCAGGTCTCACCTGGTACTGAGGTGCCAAACGCCACAAACACGACAGCAGTCACTGAGTCCTTGAGGCCAATGGTGCAGCCAAAATGGGAGGCTAGGTCTCCAATGACAGCGGTGAGCATGCCAATGATGAGGATGGACACAACAAAACAGGCCCAGCCATTGCAGTATTCTGTGGGTGGCACGCAGGCAAAGAGCACCTTCCAGAAGACAGTGAGGAAGTGCATGACGTAATCAAAGCAGGATGGCAGGCGCTCCTCGCCAGACTCATCCTCGTCCTCGTCACCTGCTGCAAGCAACGCAAAACCAGAGAAGAGTTGGTCAGTGGGTTCTGGAAAATCCCAGGAATCCTCCCATCCCTGTTGCATCTGGCCCATAGATATCCTGCAGAGCATGTCCTATTGAGTCCTACTGCATCTGAACAGGTTCAGGATGATGATAAGATCTTAGACCTGGTTGCTGGGGATGGAGGTCCAGCTGTTGTCTGGGAGTATTAGAGAGGACAGAGCCATGCAAACTATTATTGCTATTTTATTTCTTCACATTTTTATCCTGTCCTTCCAATTAATGCTATTGTCCGGGCTAGAGAGTTCCGGCTTGGCCAGGCCGAGGGGAGAACGTTGGCGACTGCCTGGGGGGAGGGAATGAGCTGTATTAACTAGTTTTCTTGTCTGTCTTCATCATCGGTTTATTTGTACCCTGCACTCTCCCAACCAAAGTTAGCTCGAGGCAGCTCATAGTAAATACAATATTTGAGTTTTTTTATCCCACGCAGGGGAAACCGAACAAAACAAAATATTATAATACACAAAAAACCCCTCAGTTCAGTTAAAATTAATAAATTACAGCTAATAATAATCACAATGGATCATCCCAATACTTCCTCTACGGCATCATCTCATATATTACTTCCTGCTCACACCAGGAAGCCCATCCCAACTACTTTCTTCCATCCCCTGCTGTCACCAGGGGACGTGCTCCCTCGTCTCCCCTCGCTCACCGGGGGAAGGAGGCCTCCTCACAATTTTTGCCAGTAGAAAACCCACTTTGGACAGTTCAACCAACAGCCCCTCCACCTCCACCTCCTGGCCCGACTGAAGGCCTTCGAGCCGCGTCCCCGACACGCGCCTCCGGCTGCCCCCGGTGTTATAGGCAGAGGCCTGGAAGAAACCCTTCCAGACCCTGCCCCTGCAAGGGTGTGGGGGAGGGAGAGATGTCCTGTAGCCCCCTCGTCATCTGCAAACGAGCCACCCGGGGTGGGGGAGAGATAGTCCTGCCTGTTCAAGTGGCTCCAGTGTCGCCTCTCATATGAGCAGACACATTGTCTTACTGCTGGTTCTCAACCACTGCACCTGTGTCATCATAACCAAAACCAATTAGTCTTCTGCTGAAATCAGTGGAATGGCAACAGGCATTTGGTGCATTGAGCAAGCCTGCAAGAATTTTCCGCTGGGCCATATCTGGCGCACTTGGTGCCCACCATATGATTAGGTGCAAACAAGCTTTAGGAATTTAACAGCAGCGAAGAGGTTAAATCCTGAGGCATGCTTTAGGAGAACGAGCAGTTGGATGCACTGTCCTCACAGCAGCACCTAGGAAAATGTTCCCTCCATTCAGAAGTTTTCATTATGCTTGTTTATTCTTAGTAAATAAATTCTGCTGTCAGCTTCACCTAGTCTCTTGAGGGTTTAAAATGCAGTGGGGGAAAGTGGTGAGGATAGTCTGGGGTTCCCAGTGCCTTGCAATGGTATCAAGATATCTGAAAGTGGGTCAGCAATGACTTTGTCGCTTAATGTCCTTAACTTTGTTCTTGTGCTGGTACCCAGAGTATGACCATATTTATCACCATAGCAACAGACACAGCATCAGGAAAATACAGAAAGCCAGTCAGGCATTTCCCTATTTACCCTTTCTTGGAAGAGAAGAAAAAACAAGCGCTCCAAACTGGAAGGCAATGTGTTCTAGAGGGACAAAATAATGACTTTCTTATGCAAAGTATAATAAATTCATGGAAGCCACTGTCAAATATTACAGATGCACATCAGTAGATGCAAATAAGTAGTTCATTAAAACAGGTTCACAAACTAAGATTTTGTAGAGAAGGACAACACTCAGTTCCAGTCAGTGGATTTTTAGCTGCAAAACAGCCCTTTTCATCCTTCCAGG
Source organism: Sphenodon punctatus (assembly GCA_003113815.1). Taxonomy (NCBI): domain Eukaryota; kingdom Metazoa; phylum Chordata; class Lepidosauria; order Sphenodontia; family Sphenodontidae; genus Sphenodon; species Sphenodon punctatus. The sequence goes on from QEPC01012458.1 coordinate 3,344,872, forward strand.
GGCACCTATTTTTATACAGTATTGGATTCCTACTTATCTTTGGGTCTTCTGCTCCTCTACTGAATTTGGCTGAAATTGGCTACTTATCAGCAGTGAACAGGGATACACAGGGTGATCACACAAGTCTTTTTACCATATGAAACCGGGCTAAAAAAAGGAAACCCCTGTAAGAATAACACAGGGTAAAAACAAACACAATACGGGCCTTCTGGGGCCTGCTATGGCCTGCCTAGGCCTCACCCACACGTGTGGTCCCATGCCACCAGATGTGAGCCTGCTACTTACCCAGGGTGGGTACTGTGTCTGTTCAGCCGTGCCCTCCCCTTGGCTGCCTGTTATGGTGGGGGGTGGGGCACTGGGAATGGGGCGGAGCCATCCGCCTGCATGTTTGCTGTGTTCCCCTACCCTACTTGGGGGGCGTGGAGCACCGGGGTGGTTCGCCAGCCACCAGGGGTTGCAGATGTGTCTGTACCATGCCACCTGCTGACCCAGAGAGTGGCAGCTGCTGTTTCCCACCTCAGGTTGGGGAGCTGCTGCTGTGCTGCCTGCATGTCTGTTTTTACCCCTAATTAGATAGGATATGAGGAATCTTAATTCTTACGTTTCAGGGCATAGACTGATCTCTGGCTGGGCTGAGGAAGGAGATTGTCCAGCCATGCTATTGGGTAATACAAGTGGGTGTATTAAATAGGGGCCCATGACATCCCCTGGTTCGTGACCTCTAGCAGACTAGATGGACTTTTGGGTTGTTCCAGGGTGTGGCTTCCTGGACTCTTTCTATCATGTCTGCGTCGGAGGGAATTTGATTGTACAAATCCAGTTCCTGTGTTTGGGCCAAATGCAGAGGCCAATCTAACTCTTTACTGTGGTGCAGCAGCATCTGAGCTGGCCTGATAGAACCCAGCTGGTTCAAATCATGTGGGACCAATATCTCAGCTGCTGGGTAGCAGGGGCCCACAAAGGGTTGGGAATTGAACGCAGATGAATTCCCTCTCTTTTTTGGGACTCTGTAGAACTTGAATTCTCCTGTTCCCACTGTAGGAAATGGGGTAAGCTGCTATTCTGTTGTGACATGGTGGCATAAACACCATGACATTGGATGTCTTTAGACGGACCCATGGGTGGCCACCCCTGGTGGACCTCCTCTGGGGGTGCACTCCCACATCTCCCTGTGTCCAGCCCCACCTGCGCCAGGTTTATATGGAGCCAGCAGCTGTTGCGGTCCTCCCGCCACCTTTGCAGCGCCCCTCTCCCCCACACCATAGAGCTGTGGGCGGATTGCCTGATGCTCTAGGCTGCCACTTGCAGCTCTATGGCATTGACTGGGCCAATGCCCAGCTGGGAGCAGAGCTGCAGTGGCTGTCCACCAACTAGACAGACCGCATCTCCACCTCTGGCTAGTGCCCCAGGTTTGGGCAGCCTGCTCTACTGGCAGTGCTCTGGGATGTTCTGATCCGCCTGCACATCTGGCGGTCCGCCTTTACACAGATGCTCCACCCTGGGTGTGAGGCAGAGCAGAGCTGTGGGTACCCTCCAAGTAAAAGCACCCTTTTATTTTATGACACTGCTACTCAATCCTACCCCTGGATGATAGTGTATGTCCCTACAAGTTATTTCAGGAGCCTTACTGGCCCACAAGCTAGGGTTGCATGTTTGAATACCAGAAAAATGCAACATTCTTTACTGAGCATGTAGGATAGGAATAATAATAATAATTTATTAGCGTAACAGAGTTATTGCTGGCTTACACCCAAAACAACAGAAAAAAGAAAAAAGAAACACAACAACATTTAAACAAACAGCAGAGGGAACAAACATTTCATCTCATGTTATACACAGCAAATAAGCAGTCTACCAATGAATGGTCTCCCCTAACTGGACTAAACCTAAGAGTCCACAGGGTCGGAAATACATTGAAAAGTAAGGAACTTTTTACGGATCAACATAGCCTGACACAAGAAACCCCCCATATTCCTGATAACCTGAGGATTTGGGCTTCTTAACAAGTACTCCAAAGTGGCAGCCTCAGACCACCCTACTAATTTGTCCATTTTTTCGGCCAGGTACTTCCCCCTGAGTGCATCATAAAGATGGCAGGAGATCACAACATGGCCCACTGTCTCCACGGTCTGATTGTCAGATGGACACAATCTTTCCGAAAAGGGGATTCCCTCTAGCCGCCCCTCATAGACCCGTGTAGGTAATGCATTAACACGGGCCTTGAAGGTCAGTTGTTTCCCCCTGATGGACTGTTGCACTTAAGTTCTAAGTAGGGTGCCACAAACTCACCCTCTGGCATCCATAAGCAGTATGACTGCATATGGGGAGAATGGACAATCGTAGCCACCTCATTTTGTCTTTCTATGTCGGTTACCCTTAGGCTAATTTCTTTCCAGGCTGCTGCCTGAGATTTGCCCTCAAAATAAGCCACTGATAGCCCTATTTGCGCCAGATACTTTCCCATCCAGGCTTGCCAAGGGCTCACAAACGAGTCCTCCCTAATATTTTGCAGGAGGGCTGGGTTCTGTCCCAGCCACATCTTTCACCAAAATTTAAGTGCTCTCAATACTACATCTGTATGTCAGCTATGCTGTCCCAATTCTATTCTGAGGGCAGCAAATGAAGTACCTCTTGGACTAGCCAAAAGTGCCTGTAGAAATCTGGCCTGGATGCTATTTATCTTTTTTGGGCAATTTGGGGTCCAAATTTCAGCTCCGTATAAGTATTGGACCCTCATCTTGCTATTGAAAGTCCTTAATGCAGGTTTCACCGCTTGCCTACCCAGTTTAACAAAAAACTGAAAGATGTTCTGGGAGGCTGTTTTGGCCATAGAGTCCACTCATCATAAATGCTCCCCCCACCGCCCTGACTTATGAAATGTCAGACCCAGATATTTAAAACTATCCACCTGTTCAATTACCTGCCCTTCTAGCCGCCACTTATGCTGGTGCCGTCTAGCTGAAAAGACCATTACTTTGGAATTTGAAAAATGTATGGTCAGTTGTTCACATAGGATAGGAAGAAAGGGGGGCAGGACAATTCCAAAGATGGTGGGTGTTTTCAGACGTTACGAGATCACAGTCAACCACAGTCAACCACACACAACCCCGCGATGGGGCCAAAGGGCCCTGAACGTCTGTTCGGCAGCCGCCAGATGTTCACCACAGACAATCCCCAGCAGGGGACAAAATTAACCACCCTTCCGGAGCTCCAGCCCGGACTATCTCCGAAAGGGTGCTCAATGCAATTCCCACTGGGAAACAACAAAATGTAACGACTGAACAGCAACCACCAGGCGGAAGCAATCAAAATGATTCCCAGCCAGGGACAAAGCACGCAGTGGTGCTGCCAGGCAACAAACAACAGCACAGGCCAGGGAGGGAGGTTTAAAGGGCACCCGGCAGCAGGGGAATGTGGCGGGATGGAGCGAGGTGGAAGGGAGAGGAGAGTGGAGGGCGAGCAAGCAAGGGAGGAGGTGGAGGTGGTTGTGCTGCACATGGAGGCAGTGGAGGGAGAGCAGCAGCAGCAGCCAGGACAGGCCGCCCCAGAGCCAACAACCGGCCTGGGGGATGAGGCACCCTGGAAACAGGTGAGGAGAGTGAGGGGGGGCAGTGGCATGGGGGCACCAAGGGGGGGGCGGACTGGCAGGAGGGGGGAAAAGGGGTGGGCCACAGGGAGGAGGCAACCCGGCAACCAACCACACACACCCCTTACGACCCACAGACATGGAAATGGGACCGGGAGCCCGAGCCCCTGGAAGAGACGGGCGGAGGGCATGCGGAGGAGGAGGACCAGGAGGAGGAGGAGGACCAGGAGGGCCCACGCGGGAGACGGCCGTAACACCGAGGGGGGCAATGGGGGCACAGGGAAACCCAGGACTTTATTAGGATCTGGGAGACCCTGGAGAACCAGCTGGAGCTAGCCGTGAACCAGCGGAACGAGCACGTGCACCAGGAGATTGTGCGGGACATGGAGGCGACGGGGCACCACAGGACAGTCACCCAGTGCCGATCAAAGGTCAAAGAGCTCAAGAGGGAGTACAAGGCCATCAAGGACAACAACCGGCGGCCTGGGGCCCAGACCGCCCCCTACTGTGACGCCCTGGATCGCATCCTTCACATGAAGGGCTCCATTGTTGCTCTGCACCTCATGGGGAGCGCCATGGTCCAGGGCAGGGAATGGGCCAAGGTACCGCCGCCCCATGAGAAGGCACTGGCTCCGGGCCCCCCGCCCCTCAAGAGGAACGCCCCGGGACCTCGGGGAGCAGCAGGCCCCCCTCATGCACCAGCCATGAGAGCCCCCACCCGATGTCCAACACAGGAGGATCCGATGCCAGCACACAGGTTGCCTCTAGCCAGGGGACGCAAGGGTACCACAGCAAGATCAAGGGGCCGGCCTCGGAGGGCTCAGAGACCGACATTGAGGGTAAGAAAGCGGGTGGGAGGGGGGGCGAACCGTATGGGATGGGCCAAGCGGGGAAGGGGGGCACACCAGCCACAGGGCCGCCCCCAGCAACCCCAGACCGCAGACAGGGGGCTAGGGGGGAGACGTTCCGCCTACCCCCACCCGACCCTTCCCATATCCTCACAGGTCACGGCACGCCCCGGCACCCAGGACAGGCAGGCGATGTGGACAGCGGCGAGCATCCCCAGGAGCAGCCAGAGTTCCCAGGTGAGGCCACTCGACGATAGGGGGGAGAGGGGGCCAAGGGAGGCCGGTCACGGGGAACCCGGCCCGCGTGGTGTGGGGGAGAGGGGGCCTGTGCGCAGGGGACTGCTGAGGGACAGCAGCTGCTGGCCACTCAAGGGGGGGCAGGACCCCCCCAGCTGTGGCATGGGATGGGGGGTGGGAGTCTGGGGCACCTAACCAACCCCTACTGTGCACCCCAACAGGGCAACCCGCCAGATTCCAGCAAGCCGGCCCCGTGCCCAGCGGATGAGGGAGCACCGTGCATGGGTACGGCGCCGGAGGGAGGAGCAGGTGGAAGACATAGTCCGCACCACCACAGAGCAGGACGAGCAGATGATAGAGGTCATCGACCGCCTGGAGGTGGCCACCGAAAGGGGCGTGCAGCAAGTGGAGGCCAGGGACCGTAGGCTGCAGGCGGAGTTGCACCTCGAATGGAGGTAGGAGTGCCGGGAGCACAGCAGGCAGGTAGAGGCGTTTGGGCGGCTGGAACAGGCCATTGACTGGATGGTGAGGGAGTACTCTGCCAAGATGGACCGGTCCCATGACATTGGCACCTTGCTGCTTCTGCACGTGGGGACCATGAGCGCGTACGTGATGGCCACTGCCCCGCCGGGCAACCTGCCTGCCCTGGTCCCGATTCTGGGCCCCTCGGCACCCCCACCGCCTCCACCACTGTCCCAGCTGCCAGCATGCCCACAGGGCCCGCGCATCCACCTAACGGTCCCTGTAGGCCTCCGGAGGGAGCAGCTGCCCAGGGGAGCCTCTCCAGCCCTGGGTCCTCCCACCCTCCCAATAACGCCTGCCCCTCAGGGCACCGAGGCCTCCCAGGACACGGTTGGGGACATGGACAGCGGGGGGGAGGGGAGCTCCCAGAGGTCTGTGGCGGCCACAGGGTGGCCGAGAGGAAAGCCCCAGAGACAGGCAGGCTATGGGGGGAGGGGGAAGGGGGGGAGTGGCATGAGGGGGGGTGGACTCGGCACTGGGAGGTGGGTGGTGGTGGCAGGTTTACGTGTTGGTGGAGGTAATACTAATAAATGCACGGGCACCACAGTCGCTGCCATTATTCACAGTCTCGGGCCTGGGGTTGGGGGTGGGTGGGTATCCAGGGGCATGGCTGGGGTGCCTGTGGGGGACCCGGGGTGGTGTCGATAGTGATGTGCGGTCTCACACCCTGGCCTCCCGCCTGATCCACCTAGCTAAGGCAGCATGGATGCACTTTGCGTATCGGTACTCCCGCGGGTTCTTAGCATTCACATAGAGTGGCACGGGTCCGGGAGGGCGCCAGGGCATGGGGTAATTGAGGGCAGCCCCATCAGTCTCGCACATGTTGTGCAGCACACCGCAGGCTCCAATCACCAGGGCCGAGGTCTCCACTGTGTAGTCCAGCCGGCCCGCAAGGCACCTCCAGCGTTGCTTGAGGGCCCCGAAGGCCCTCTCGACCATGGTCCGGCAGGCACACAGGCGGTTATTGTAGAGCGCTTCCACAGGGTTCCTGGCGACTGGGTATGCCTTCATCAGCCACTGGGTGAGGGGATAGGCCGGGTCCCCCAGGATGCAGGGGGGCATCAGCACCCCCTCGATCCGGGACATTCCCATGTCCACAAAGTCCCCGCGGTACATCCGGGCATAGAAGGGAGAGATGGTCATGATTCGGGCATCATGGCTGCACCCAGAGTGGCCAGTGTAGATGTCTATGAACCGGCCCTGGTGGTCCACGACCGCCTGCAGCTGCAGGGAGTGGTACCCATGTTGGTTGACATACTCCGAGGCTTCCCCAGCGGATGGGCGGAGGATCTTGATGTGGGTGCCATCCACGGCGCCCAGGCAGTTGGGGACCCCTCCAGCCGCGAAGCCAGCCATCATGGCCTCCTGGTCCACCAGCTGGATTGCTCGGTCCAGAAGCACACCCTCCACCGCCTCGCAGATGTCTCGCAGGATCCTGGCGATGGTGCTCACCACAACGCCGAAGTGCTGTGAGACGGACCGGCAGGAGTCGGGTGTTGCAAGGGCCCAGACCCCAATGGCCACCCGCTGTACCATGGGAATGGGGGCCCGCATGGGGGTGTGCAGGTGTTCCAGTCAGGGCGTCAACAGCTCCGCCAATCGCAGGAGGCTGCGCCTGTCCATCCGGAAGTGCGCTCTCCAGGTGGCCTCGTCCCACTGAGCCAGAGCCCTGGACCACCACTCTGTGCCCGGTCTGTGACCCATACCCACCGGGCAATGGGCATAGCGAGCAAGGCTGCACGCCCCATGGCCTCCCTCCACCATTGGAGCTGACTGGCCGCCTCGCGGAGTGCAGCAGCCTACTCCTGGGCGTGGAGGAGTGCCTGTCGGGCTGCCCTGGACACGCGCTGGGCCCTGAGCTGGACCAGGGAGTGCCTGTACCTGTGGTGGGCTTGCCGGGCTCTAGCTGTGCTCCTGGCCATGCACACCCACAGCCAGGCGGCCAGGTGCACCTCAGTGTTCTGAATACACAGGAGGTCTGTGCGCGAGTGGTACCACTCTGCGCAGACTGCTAGGTGCATCCCGCAGGCGCCCAACCATCCCATCTCCATGGTGAACGGCGCCCTGGGTGGGGTGCAGCCGCAACCTTTATAGGCTGGTGCCTGTGTGGCCCCACTCCCAGGTCGCGATCTGGCTTCTGGCCACGGGGCCCCTGGTTGCCTCTGCTTGTCCCCCCGGCCGGCAGGCCCGGCTCCTGTAGGGTGGCTGGGGCGGGGAAGCAGGGGGCTCCCCATTGAGCACACCTGCGATCCATGCATGGGCCCTGTCACATGGACCAGCCTGCGCCCGGGCGTGCGGGCAGCAGCTGCATGCCGGCTGTCATCATCACCTCCCACCTCTCTGTGTGTTGCCTGCCTATTGTCCTCGCCGCCCTGATCTCTGTGTAAGGTTGTCCTGTCTGTGTGCTCTGTTCCGGCAGCTGGGCTGGGTCCGCACCCCACGCCTCGCTCGTCTTTCATGCCATGTTGCAGCCTGTGGCCTTATTGCTTGGCCTTGGAGCTCCCCTGCTTCTCCTCCCGTCCCTCCAGGGATTGTGGGACCCCTCGTTCCTTGTATTTAGTATCTGCCACTTGCTGGACCATGGCTGGCAGCACTTCCCCAGTGCTCGCGGGCCCCACCCCGCCCCCCATAGCTAGACCTTCCGCGAGACCATGGCCCTGTGTGACCTGTGGCATTCCCCAGCCGTGCAATTGCTCCTGAGCTGCCCGGACAGCCTCACAGGTGCCTATGTGAGCTCCAGCCTGCGCTACTTTGGCTATGAGGCGAGCGCCCGCAATTGGGCCTCCGTCCCTTTCCCGATGGGTGCATCCCAGAGATGAGGTGCTCGCATGTGGGGTGGTCGGCAGAGGAGACCGTGTCTGCTCTCTGTGTGTGCAGCCTGGCCTCCTCCTTTGGCTGCATTTCGGGGCCCGTGGGTACCAGCGGTCATGTGGGGCGGTCTATCACCGCCTGTTGGAGCTTGGTCACCTTCCGTGGCCCCCGGCTGCTGACTATGGCTTGTCAGAGCCCACCGGGGTGGAGATGGTGGCGCTGGCTGGTGTGTGGTCCCGATCCGATGTCCAGGTGGAGCTCACTGTGCAGGATCCCTTTGAGGCGTACTATTTCATCGCCCACCACATGTCTGCACTGGGATATCGTCAGGGCATGCTCCAGTGGCCCCACTTTGTGCACCTGGTGGGCCACCCGACCCCGGCCCCCTTTGTGTCCCCTTCAGTTGGTTGTGAGGCCCCCTGTGCCTTCCGGGCCCTGGATGCTGGCCCTGCTGTGAGCTCCCGCCTCTGCCCTGATGCCGTGGGTTGCTGTCCGCTCCCTCCATCATGTTCCAGGCTTGCTGTTGTGCTGGCTGTTTCCTGGGGTTCCGCTGCCCCTGCCTGTGGCTCCGAGCCCCCTCCACGGGCCCCCCCTGTCCGCCTCTGCAACCGGTGTTCCCCTCCGTGGCTGCCTTCTCCTGTAGCTGTGTCCTGCTCTCCGGCCCGGCTCCCAGCACCCCAGTTGCTGCTGTCATTCATCATCCGGCCGCACTCCCTCCTGTGCCTGTGCCCCCCCCGGTTGCCTCTGGGACCATGGGGTTCTGGGGCTCCCGGACTGTGCCTCCTGGTGTCCCCCCAGGTGTTTATGTGTGTTGGATCGCCTGCTCTGCTCTTTGGCTCTGGCTCACCTCCATCCAATTCATTTCACCCTCGCCGGCGCCTGGGGTCCCTGTCTGCCTCCTGGACCATTCCCGGGCTGCTCCCTGCCCGTGTGGCCTCCCCCTGTGCTCTGCCCCTGAGGGGTCGCCCCATTCTGAGGGTGCCTGTGTAGCTGTGGGGTTGCCCATGCTGCCTGTGCTGTTGTAGGGGTTCTGGCTGCTGTTGCCCGTGTCCTGCCCTGCCCCTGTGCCGGTCTGCCCCCCCTTCCCTGTCCCCGGACACACACACCCTTTGCCCCTTGTGCCATGTGTGTTGTCCGTCCCGCTGTGTTCCCCCTTCCCTTCCTTTCCCGTATGGGTGTGTATACGCCCGGGCATGTGTTTGTGCTGTGTGTTCCACTGTGACCTCGTCTTCTCTGTGCCAATTGTGTGTACTGCTTCGGTGGCTCTTCTCCCTCCTCCCCCTCCTTTCCCGTTTCCCTTGTGTGGGCGTTTCCTTTTGGCGCTTTTGGCTTTGTTTGCCCTCGGTCGGCCACGTCTGGCTCCCGCCCCTCCCCGGTGCCTTCTGGGTGTTTTGACCACGACCCGGAATCGGCGTCACATCTGTTGCGCTGCCCCAGGCTGTGGTCTGTCAGTCCTATTCCCTGCCGTGGTCCCGCTCCCGTCACGTCTGTTCGGGGCCTCCCTGGACCACGGGGGGTGGTTGTTCGACTTGTCACCGCTGGGAATCCACTGTGGTGAATCGGGACCGCGTAACGTCTGAAAACACCTGGTGTAAATAAAGCCAAAACAAAAATATTAAAAGTATGGTCTTGCAGTAGCTGGTGGCAGCCCTTTGCATCTAAGCATGTCATTCACTTCAGTGGGACTCATGTAGACACAGAGGGCTAGCATGGGGCCAATTAGCCACAGCAGCATCAAAAGGGGAGATTTTCAAAAGCAAAAAGTTGCCTCATTCCCAATGTCATTTATGCATTTGAAAATCTACCCATTTAGTTTATATAGCACTGTCACTGCACCACCTGGTACAAGCTCCTCCTGAAGAGACAGTAACAGGTCTTACTTTCCCCTGTTCCCCTTTCCCTGACTTCCCAGTACTACTATAGCCCCCTTATCATTTTATTTGATTTCCTAAGTATTAAGTAGAATCAAACTCAAGTTTGTAGAGATGCAGTTGAGAAATTAATTTAGTAGGCTGTGTGCCAGTGGCAGCTGGTGGGTTCTAAGGCTGCTGGGGCGGTGGGTGAGGCCAGCATTAAGTGGGGCCAGGCCAGTGGTGGGCAGGGCCAACCAGAATTTTGAAATTAATATGTATTTTTACAGCCTCAGTTCCCCATCTGTAAAAATAGCAATGTGTGTGTCTGTCTCTCCATGTGTCCTTCTTAGATTGTAAGCCCACTGGGCCAGGGACCTGTCTCCAACAATAACAATTGTAAAGTGCCACCCGATACACTGCTGGCACTATATAACTGCTTAATAATAAGATGCAATTAAAAAAAAAATCAACACTGAATACCAGGGATGGGACTTTCAGTTTGAACCAAAACAGCCCGGAAATGGCTGTTTCAGTTTAAAACCAAAGGATCCAAACATTGGGCCCGGTTCCCAATTTTCAGTTCTGTATCTTCCCATTGAAGTCAATGGGGAAATCTTCCCATTGACTTCAATGGGAAGGGATCATGCCTTGGTCTCGGAGGGTTGAGGTGGGGATCTGTCTCCCTAACACCCCCACCCAGGGCCCATCTTGACTCCCACCTCCACCCCCACCCCCCGGGGCCCTGCATGTACTTACCAGTCCACGGGCCTCGGAGGGCAGAGGTGCCAGGAGCCTGCTCTTGGAGGGTCAAGGTGTCAGGGCCGCTCCGGAGCTAGCCCAGCTGGGAGAGGCCTGCTGGGCCCCAGAAGTCCTTCTTCTCAGGCTACTGAGGCCTCGTTGCTGGTGCATATGTGCAAAATGGCCACTGGGGCCCTTTTGCTCATGCCCAGCCCTTTCCCAAAAAGGTGCCAGATGCAAGGGCAGCTTTTTCTGTAGATGCATGAGCCATTTCACACATGCGCAGAAAAGACTTCCCTTTTCCAAAATGGTGCCGACAGCTGGCACCATTTTGAAAAAGGGCTGGACATACGCAAAAGGGCTCCGTGGCCATTTTACGCATGTGCACTGGCAGCACGGCCTAAGAAGGTCCGCCGGGGCCCCTCTCACAAGTGAGTCAGCTCCGGCATGGCCTCCCTGTTGCACAGCTCCAGCAGCATGCTCTGGGAAGAAGGGCCATCCGGCTGCGGAGGCGGTCTGGCCCTGCCTGCAGCAGAGATGGCAGGTCCTAGCACCTCCACCCTCTGAGGCCCACAGACCGGTAAGTACATGCAGGCAGGCGGGCCCCAGGAGGGTGGGGGGTGGGAGTCAAGATGGGTCTCGGGGAGTGGGGGTGTTAGGGATGCAGATCCTAGAGATGGGCGAACGCGGTTCGGAAGTTCGGAGTTCGGACCGAACTCGACCAGTTCGGTCGACCGAACCGAACTTCCGAACAGAACTCGATTTTCAAACCGAACCGAATTTCCAAACTCGGTTCTGTTCGTCCATCCCTATAAGATAACATTCCATTTAGTTCAATGAGGTTTGAATTTCCGAACTCTGTTCGGAAGTTCGGACTGAACTCGAATAGTTCGGTCGACCGAATCGAACTTTTGAACCGAGCTCGGTTTTAGAATCAAACCGAATTTCCAAACTCGGTTCTGTTCGCCCATCCCTAACGGTTCCCCACCCCCTGAGGCCTGGGGATGGGGGATGTTCAGGGTTTTTTTCTGTTCTGGTTCCCTGGGGTTTTTTTTGGTTTTGGTTCTCTTCCAATTTAAGTCAATGGGAAGAGAACAGAAACCGAAAAAACCCAGAACCAAAACTCAGGGATCCAAGAACTGAAAAAAACTAAAACCGAAAAAACCCATATGTCCCACCTCTACTGAATACAGATCTTGGACTCAAGGTAAGGCTTTATTACACTGCAAGCAAACACACCCTCAAACACAACCTGAACCACAACCAAAGACACCCACACAGAACAAAGCAGCCAAGAACTCAGCTAGGAAACTCTCCTTATCCTCTCAGCTCCTATGCCTTACCAGACTTTTTCATAAGCTGGAAAGAAGCTTTCTCATAAGCTGGAAATGCTGTAAAGCCCCTTAAAAATACTGAAAGACTGAAGAATGCTGCATGTATTAAGAGCAAGCACTTTTTGAAGTTTCCTCATTGCTGCAGAAAAACAAGTAAAGCTTTTGGGGAGGCTTTTAGATTGTCTTGTTTCCCACCCTCCACTAATTTCTGTCACCCCATAAAATCCATTTTTAAAAAGCAAGGGACCCCTCCCTCCTCAAATTGGCAATTGTATACAATGCAGCAATGGCCCAGCTCACAGGACAGATGCATCCCCTTTCATTCTTGCCTGGGCCAAATCAGAAGCAAGGAAAACGTTCAACCCCATTCTTGTAAGAGAAGGTTTAAAATGCAAGAAAGAAAAACCCAAATTGGTTAAATTGCACAATGCAGCAATGGTCTAGCTCACAAGATGAAAGATGCATCCTCTTTCCCTCTTGCCTGTGTCAAATCAGAAGCAAAGAAAACTTTCAACCCCATTCTTGTAAGGTTCAAAATGCAAGGGAAAAACCCACAAATTGGCTTCTTCGCACAATGGACCAGCAATGGTCCAATCAGCTCACAAGATGGAGGATGCACTCCTTTCCGTCTTGCTTGGGCTAAATCATCCCTCCTTTGTCTCCTCCCCTTTTTTTGTTAACGTGCACAACCAGAGATATGCCCGGCAAAGCGCTGGGCACAGCGCCCCACCGGGCATCTGTGCATGTTCCCCCTATCCTGCTTGTGGCAGCAGTGGCCTAGCCCCTCGCCCGAAGCCTTGCCCTTCCTGAGCTCTGTCTCCTCCCCCACTATTTCAAATGGCACGGCAGTGCGTCATGTGATCACAGCCAGCATTGAGCATTTCTGTGCATGTGTAAAATGGCACCTGGGGACATGTGCAGTACTACACAGTGCTCCAGTGCTTCTGCACATGTCCCCAGACTCCATTTTACACATGCACAAAAGTGCTCAGTGCTGGCTGTATTGTGCACTTCTAGGCAAGTGTAAAATGACACTTCGGAAATGCACAGAAGCACTGGAGTACAGTGGTTTATGTGAATGCACTAGATCAGGACTGGCAGTGGCAGCACTTTGGTGAGGCAGCTGCTGCAGTCTCTGTGGGGGCAGGGGGAGCAGGGAGGGCACTACCCCTAGCGTCCAGGGCAAGAATCACCACTGTTGTGCATATATGTAATAATGATCATCAAAACTAACCATACAGTGTATCGATATAATTATTACTATTATGGCTTTGAACGATTAGCACAACTGGAAAAACTTGAATTTTTCCTTATCTAATCAGAATCCGAAAGATCCAATTTTGAACTTCTACTGTGCTCTTCATTTACTTCAGCAAATTGAGGGTTTGCATGAATCAAAACAAGCTACTCAACTCTTTCACATGTTAGTCTGTTTATTGATTTTGTGTGGCAAATGGGGTGGGAGTAGAGATTTAAATTCAGGTCACTATTTAAGATTGACAGGAGTAGGAATTTAGGCAAATAGTGACCTCAGCATATAATACTATATTAATTAGAAAGCATTATGAAAAACAGAAGGACAGCAGTAACAATATCATTCTAAAGATTTTTATAAATTCCTTTGCTCTTTATTGTGAGAGAAAAATATTTCAATTTTTCTCAAAATTTCCAAATTTTTCATATGAGATTATGGAAAACACAGGGGGAAAAGTCCCCCCCCCCCCAAATGTGTCTGGTTTGTTTTTTCCCCAGACCCTCACATCTCTAGTGCTGCCTGCTGTGTTATGGCTAATGAAACAGAGCAGTTTCAGTTGTCAAACTTTATTAATTCAAAACAAATCTTATCATATAGACTAGACCTGAAACAAATATTTGAAGCAAATATATTTACAATTGTTTAGCAAAGCAAATATATTTACAATTGTTTAGCAAAGCAATGGGAATGAGTGCATCCCTGTAATAATGTGGTATTTGGAAGCCTTATCTCTTACTGCATTATAAAGGAGGGCACAATATAATGAGGATCCTTAAATCTTAAGTGTTTGGATGTGCAGAGCCCACTGATACAAGCAGGCAGAGAGATTATCGAATTGTGATTCCCCTTCAGGGGAAAGATTCACCAGCCTTGCATTGGTTAAAGGGCAAGGATCCATCAGACAGCTCCCTGAATTGCAGGCAGAAACTTGTCTTGAAAAAGATGCTCCTCCTGCTTGTAGAGTGGCTGTGATGGGTCATTATTACTAAGTATTTAGACAATGGGTACTTTCAGACATGACACTAACCACCCTTTAACCACCCTTGGTGGTTATTTATGCATGTTGCAGGGCTGTGTTGGTGCCCTATGGAGCCCTGCAACATGCATAAATAACCACCAAGGGTGGTTGAAGGGTGGTTAGCGTCATGTCTGAAAGTACCCAATGTTAGCCTGGTGAACCTTTCCCCTGCTAATGTGTCACCTGTGATCAAATGGGCTCTTTGATGAACAAATGATGATTGCATTCTTTGTGTTTGCAAGTCAGGAGCCATGCTTCCTACCCCTTTATAATCAAATTCACGATATAACGATGCACGTTATAATTAGGTTGCACTCTATGAAAACAGGGTTCATTCCATCTTTGGCTGTAGTTTCTCATCTTCTTTTTAGCTCTTTACTTCAGTATTCGGATCTCTTTGTATACTTCACCTGTATTTTGGGATTTCATGATCCATGTCCTTTCTGTCTCAGTGGTACTATTTGGTGGGGTTTTTGAATTTTGGAATGTGAATGTGTTTGGTCCATCTGAGTGTTATAATGCAGCAGAAAATCATAAAAGTACCCGAAAACATGACCAAAGTCAACCAAGTACTCTGTACCAAAATAATGAAAAATAAAGCAGCAAATTTTGCTTCAATGATGAAGACAAATTTGGATCCTTGCAAAAATACTAGTTATCTCAGCGAATACAACAAAAATGATTATATGTTTCAGCTCCAATCTAGACAAAACACTGCTCACATAAAGGCCAACTGGCAGTGTACATCTGGAATATGTACTCTTGCCATACAAATTATTCATGGGTAGCAGCCACAAAGTCTACTAGCTGGACAATCCTCTGCCATTAAAGTCAATGGAGGTTTTGCCATTGACTTCCATAGTGGAGGCCTGCACCCTGCGTTCTGAAAGGACAGAGGGAGCTATCTCCGTGGAATGAAGATTCCCGTTTCTTGCCTTATGAAATAAAATTTCTCGTCTTAACCTTTGCTAGTCCCTCCTCTCCTCAGAATCAAGTTAAATGACAAAGCAATAACAACACTGCAAGAAGCTTATATCAACTGGTGGGGGCACCTTCTAGCAGCTGATTCCCCTAATGTATGATTAGCAGGAAGTACCAAGCAAGAGCAAATCTCTCCACCAGGCTTCACAGAGAGTGGAGATTTAATCAAGCTTTAGAGCGCTTAAGGGCAAATAGTCTGGAGAGCAGGACGACAAAGCTGTGGATCCTGTCACTTCACCAGGAGGGAAGGAAAAGAAGCAAGAGGGGGAAGGATGGAGACAGAAAGAATGGGGGACAAGGCGGGGGGGGAGGGGGCAGAAAGGAGAGGAGGCAACAGGGCAAAAATAGGGTGGAGAGCAGGTGAGATGAACAAGGGAAGGAGAGGAAAATAAAAAGAGGAGGAAGAAGTGGCAGATGCTGAAAGGAAACTGTTCCTAGGAGAGCTCTGCCAAACACTGCTGCTCCCCCCGCCCCCAGAGCTGACTTGGCAGCAGGATCGAATGGGTAACATTAGGAAGCAGGGGATCTCTGGATACGCAGAAGAGGTGAGAAGAACCCCAACTTGTCTTGCACCCACCCATGTCCTCTCGCCACCCTTCCCGTCTTACCAGGCTCCAGCACAGGCATGAATCATGAGGTGCCTTTGGGGCTCACTCACTTGCAGACAGCTCCAGCTGAGCCACCTCAGAGCTGCCTATGTGAGTGGTCTGTGTTGGGAATTAACCCCTTGTTGAGAAAACTGCAGCGTACCAGATGCACAAAGGGGTGCTCAAAAACTGTGGCTTCACACTGCTCAGTGTGGTGGGACTTGCCTGGTGTTCAGATCAGAAGCACCGTGCCCGTTAGCTGTGTGTTTTTTTGTTTTGTTTTTTTAAAATCATTTTCATTCATGTTGATCTTATTTTCTATTGCATGCAAAAACACACTTGCAGTCTGCAAAACAGTTCAGTGGCCCAGCGAGGTTCTATAGCTCCCCTTGACACCAAAGGGACCGGAGCATCAGCACTTCCCAGGGTTGGGCACACAGGGATCATTCCAGAGGTACAAATGGCACTTAGGTGACTACACCCCATTGCAAATCAATGAGAGCTGGACATAGTTTTATTTCTGCCTTTGAAAAATCTGATTCCAAAGAACTGCACTTTCTGCCTTCCAAGCACATTGCAACAAGGGCATAGATACCATGGGGTAAGGGGGCTCAGATGAGTCTGGGACCGGAAGAGCTTGTTGTCGGTGCTTTCCCTGAATGCAGATGCCCTTGTCTTAGTGAAACACTAGCCGCTTCCCCCTCACCTGCACTGACAGTGATGGCTTCCATAAACTGGTCCCGCCAGGAATGTGTCCCTACAACCAATGCCAAGTTTGTCTTCTTGATCAGCTTGTCCACCGTACTCTGTCAATGACAAGAAAACACACAGTGATGAAACCTGCTGGAAAATACCTTCTGTTATGAGAAAACACTGCCCTGGGCATTGTGCTGGCACAGAACTGCCAGCCACAAGTGCTCATAAATCATCAGCCAGGCCTCTGGAAATTGTGAGATTGCTTTGAAAACCATGAGATTAAAAAAACCAAGAAAACATTTGGTGCTCTGTTTATTTGCTGTCTAGTTTGTGAAGCTTATACTTGGGACAATTTGTGTGAGCCCTTCTCCCCAACTATTTTAAATGAAAACTCTACACTCACACAACTATAACTCCAGGAGTGGGGTCTTAAACCAACCCCCCTGACACCACCAAATATCACAAGACTTGCAGTGAAATAACAAGGGATGGTACTTCAGCTGCCAGGAGTGCTCTCCCTGTACCCCCTGGAAGGAAGGAGATTGGCTCTCCTTGGACAGGCAGGAGAACCCTAAAGGCAGGGCTCATGGCCAGACTTCTGCAGCTCCCTTCCCTCCTTTTCTGTGGGCAGCTTGCCCTCTTCTCCTTAGGCATTTTTGACCCTCAGCTAGAGGCTAGTACTTAAACCCTTTTCCTTGTAGGGCATCCTCTCAGGCTCTTTCATTTCTGTTCCTCTCCAGTGGGTGCACTGTCTGTCATCCTCTCAGGGTGCTCTCCAGGGTGCCAAAATACCTCTCTAGCCCATGGATATTGATTCACCTCTCTCTCCACAGGGGCTCACTCTGTACCCATATCTCCTCAGGCTGCTCTTTCCTCTTTATTCTTCTCCCTCGTTTCTCCTTTCATCTCCGTCCCATGCAGTCCACTCTCCCCACTAGCTCCTCCTCCTCACTCTGTCTACATAGTGTTCTATTTCTCACTCTTACAATCCCAGGAGTGGCCAACACATAGCCTTGAGAGCCCTGGGACCCAGTACTGACCTTGAATTCATAGGACTCCTCAATGATGACCTCTAGCTTGGGGTGTTCCCCTAGGATCGGCTTCCCCATCTCTGCGATCCTCTTAGCTTCCTCCTCTTCAACAGTCAACTTCCTTTCTGCCACTTCTGTGGAGAAAGCATCAACACTCAGTTGCAGAGGATATCTGCCGAGCTCTAAGCGTGGTGCAGGGGGGACGCGGGTTTGGCACAAAAATAGCCTATGCGAAGCTCTCTCCTAGTAAACCTTATGAAAGCAATGGTGGCACTATCTAAAGAGCTTCTTGCTTTGTCTTAAATAAATCATGCTGCTCCTGAAAGTGACGGGCTTGGATCACTGTCCTGGCCCAGGCAGCTATTGGGCTAGCTAGCAGTGGTGTAATTATGGGCTGAAATTCGTGAGGGATGCTGGATCCCCATGACCCTGGAACAGTAGGGAGAGGAAATTTGTGAGGGATGCATCCTTCACATCCCCCCCACTATATACATCCATGCAAGCTAGTCATACTGCCTGCACCATGTTCTACTATTCCAGTCTTGGGTTTGCCATGCCATGAAGTCTAGGCAGAGAATAATTCTAGGACCAACAAACCTTTTGTTTAAAAGAGTAGTTAAGGCTCTTACAAATTCAACCATGCTCCAGGAAGCATGGAAACTGTAAGTTAAGGTTCTTGCCTTAACTTGCACTCCTTGTAAACAGTAAAGACGTTGTACAGTCTCACATATTGTGCTCGCTTACAACTTAGGCTTCATGCACCTACACTTTGCCTTGGTCTTTCAGCCCCAATCCTCTTCCTACGCAGGTTGGGGACAACACTGAAGCTGGGCAAAGCCAGCTCTGCCCTGCTCCAGTACTACGGACTTGATCCCTATCTCCATTGTAGTGACAATTTCTCTTTCATTTATAGCTCTCCTCTCAGGCAGCAACTGTCCCCCCACTGTTTTTGTTCATAGAATTTCCATGTTTTTTGAAAGGGGAGTACACTAAATTTCCCCTCCACCACCAGCAACTCCCATTGCTCTAACCTAGTAGCCCTCCACTCTCATCCCAGATAACCCAGGAGTCCAGGCTCCCACCCTACACTTCTCTAACCCACTAGTAGGGATGGGCGAACATGGTTCAGAAGTTCAGAGTTCGGATCGAACTCAGTCTGTTCGGTCGACTGAACCGAACTTCTGAACTGAACTCGAATTTCAAACCGAACCGAACCGAACTGAATTTCCGAACTCTGTTCTGTTTGCCATCCCTAGTGGCAACACACACCAAAAAACCTGGTTTTGAATGGCCGAACTTGGTTCGGAAGTTCAGAATTCAACCAAACTCGGTCTGTTCAGTCGACCGAACCGAACTTCCGAACCGACCTCGAATTTCAAACCGAACTTAACCGAACCGAATTTCCGAACTCGAATTTCAAACCGAACTGAATTTCCGAACTCTGTTCTGTTCGCCCATCCCTACCCACTAGCTCCCACTCTGCTGTGATAGAACCCAGGAGTCCTGGCTTCCAGTGTCTCAACTCTAACCCACTATTATTATTAACAAACATTTATATAGCGCCAGCAGTGTACCTGGCACTTTACAAAGTAATAAAATAGACATGGTCCCTGCCCCTAGGGCTTACAATCTGAGAGACAGGAGCTGGGGGAGAGACTTAGGAAGGGGAACAGAGGGAGAGTCAAGGGGTCTAACATTCATGAAGATGCGAGGTCTCAAGTGCACGTACTTGGCTTGGTTACGATGAGAATGACACTATCCCCCACTTCCCAGGGAACCAGGAGTCCTGGATCCCAGCCCCCACTCTAGCCACTAGCTCCAACTTCCCTCTCAGTGTCCAACACTGGGAGACTCACAACTCCTGGCTCCCAGTCCCCCTTCTCTAACTCACTAGCCCCCCTCACCTCCCTGAGAACCCAGGAGTCCTGGCTCCCAGCCCCTCTGCTCTAAACCACTAGCCCCCACTCTCCTCTTTGAGAACCCAGAAGTCCAGGCTCCCAGGCTTGGACAGTGTTTGTACACAGGAACAGGGAGCCTCGTTTGCAGCTCCACCTCAGCAGGCCAATACTGGCATGGATGAAGTCCACCCTGAAAGCAGCAGCACCTGGAGCAGCAACACGTCCATGAGTCCCCCTCAACCCCCTGCCTCCATCTCACATACCTCATTCCTCTATCTGTGGAGAAAATGCTACTGCTCCGGCTGCCACTACTCTCAGGCTGGGCTGCGTCCAAGCTGGTGTCATGTCACTGAGGTGGAGTTGTGAGCTCTTTTCTTGAATACAGAGTGTCTGAGTCCCAGAGCTGCTGAACTCTGAGAAGGGCTTTTAATCAATCAACCCTGCTCTACACCATGGCACGGTGTATCACACAGCATGGGTGATAGATTAGTAGCCCTTCTCTCAAACTTCAGCAGCTCCCAGGGTTGGACACTGTTGTACCGAGGAATAGGGAGTCCCATTCGCAGCTCCACCTCAATGTGCATGTGTGACATAACTTCACAAACTCACTCTCTCCATTGGATAACATGGGAACCACAAAACATCCTAACTTTAAAACTACATGACAAATTCTCAAATCTCAATTCAGGCAATCAGTATAATGCACACTTGAATTTTCTGACACCTTGACACCTCCAGATGAATAACTTTAAAAACACACTTTCCTCTGTCAACAGGAGATGGTCGCAAAAAACAGAAAAACAACTCACATAAGTCAGTTGTTTTATATCCTTGTGAGATTTGGACAGCTTCTACTCTCACCCAAGCAATCCTCGCTACAAAATTTCACAGTGATAGGATAACTCATCTCAATTTTATAACAAGTAGAATTTTCATGATTTTAACAGAGAGTGCAAGCCGCTTTAACTATAGAGCCGCTCCCATGGCTCTATAATACACTGCTCATACTTATAACATGTGCCAGGGTTGAGCATATGCCTCAAGGTCTGAGTGCCTGGGTTGAGTGTCCCTAAACCAATTTCAGCACAATAGGAACAACTGAAAGCTTAAAGGGCATCATTTGAAGGGGGTAGCGTGGCCCTAGGTTTGGAGATGGGTATTTCTACTCAGGAAATTGAGAGGGATGAACACTCCCTGCTGGCACCTCACCTTGTTACACCAGTCGTGGAACATGATGCTGGGCAGAAGGTCTCAATCAATCATGATACTGAGAAATCAGCAGACAGACTCAGACCTATCCATGTTCTCAACCTGGAAAGACCTCATTGCCATTGGAAGAGGGCTGACAAGATGGAGTAAAAACACCACAAAGGATATGTATTATGAGTGACAGTAATTGGACCTGTCTTCCCCACCAGGAGAACATCATTGAGTGTCTAGCTTGCAGCAGTGGGAGTTGGCAGCACATTCCTTGGAAAGCCTAGGATGGGTATTTTCAGACGTTACGAGATCACGCTCATCCACCGTGAACCACAGTCAATCCCGCGGCAGGGCCAAAGCGTCCTGAACATCTGTTCAGCGGCCGCCAGATGTTCACCACAGTCAATACCCACATGGGGTCAAAATCAACCACGCTTCCAGAGCTCCCGCCTGGACCATCTCCGAAAGCGTGTCGGAGGGTATTGACTTGAGGGTCAAAGGGTATTTTCAGATGTTACGCTGGGCCGATTCACCACAGCGACTCCCCGGTGGGGGTGAATGAAACAACCACCAACCCCTCCATGGTCAATAAAAGCCCCGAACAGACATTACGGGACTGGGACCACGGCAGGGAATCAGGCTGCCAGATCACGGACTGGGGCAGCACAACAGACATTACGCCGATCCCCAGCCATGGTCAAAACACCCACAAGCCACCGGGAAGGGGTGGGACACAGACATGACCGCCCGAGGGCAAACCAAGCCACAAGGCACAAAAGGGAACGCCCACACAAGGGAAATGGGAAGGGAGGGGGGAGAAGGGAGAAGAGCAGCCTGGGTACCACACACAACAGGCACACAGACAACGGGGGCACAGCAGAACACACAGCACAAGCACACACACACACACACACACACACACACACAGAGGACTGGAAGGGAAGGGAAGACACGTGGGGCCGGACCACACACAAGGCACACCGGGCAAAGGGGGGGACGGAAATGGGGAGAGGGGGGGAAACTGCACAGGGGCAGGGCAGGACACAGGCAACCGGGACCACAACCCCCACAGCATAACAGGTCACACGGGACCCCCCCAACAACACAGGGGTGAAAATGCACGGAGCGGGAGAGCCATGTATCCAGTAGCCCAATGCAGCTGTCACAGAGGGGGCCAGTACCCAAGCAGTAAAAAGCAGGCAGAACACATAAGCCTGTTCAAGTCGGTTTATTTGGAAACACAGGTAGTATAGGAAAGGCCCAGAGCTATACCAAGCCCCAAGACTTGGTGTGTGCAGGAAGGAGGAAGGAAGCTCCCCCATGCTCAGGCAGAGAGACGAAGAGAGCCAAAACATCCCGGCAGAGGAGAGTGACAAAGCAGGTCCCAGCACGTGCAGGACAGTTAGGATGGGGGAAGGGTGCCCTGAACAGTCCAGCCACGGCCACCGCGTCAAGCAGACAAATGAGACGAGGTGCCTTGGGGGGAAACAACCAAATGGCTGGAAGTCCAACACATAGGCAGTCCCGGAATGGGGGGGCCCTAGAAGCATGGTCCCGAGGCACAGCGGGAGCCCACACATAACCAGGCATGGGCCGGGAACGGTCCTGCAGGCACACTCGGACCCCACACCCCGGCGAGGGGGCTAGGGGGGCCAGGAAGGAGTGCCAGTGCAGGGCTGCTGGCCCATAGGCACACACACACCTCTGCAGGAAGCCGGGAGGGGCAGTGCAGGGACCCTTGAACCCAGAGGTCACACAGGCACCCAAGGGTGGGGGCAGGGGCCACCGGAGGGGGTGCAGGTGGCTGATGATACTCAGCAGGACCCAGGCGAGTCGTGAAGGCAATGCAGAGAGCTGGACCCAGGATCCAGAGAAGGCAAGCACGCAGGAGAACTCTGGGTGCACAGGGAGATGGAGGGACCCCTAGAGGGGGCCCGGTCCCACAGCCAGGGCCAGTTGCACCCCGAGAAGCAAACAGCACAGGCGATCACCAGAGACAGCAGGGAGGGAGCCGTCAGCGGAACCCGCACCGCAGGCGGGGGCCAGAGCCCACATGGGGACAGGCAACCGGGGGCCAGGAGGCACCCATGGAATCAAAGCCAGCTGCTGGGGACCACCACAGGGCCAGGGACCCCACACGGTGAACCACGTGGGGCCAATGGATCATGCCTCGGCAGTATCCCAACAAGGACATGTGATGGGCGATCAGGTAGTAGACCTTGAAGGGATCCTGTCTATTTTATTACTTTGTAAAGTGCCAGGTACACTGCTGGCGCTATATAAATGTTTGTTAATAATAATAATAATAATCCTGCATGGACAGCCCCAACTGCACATCAGAACGGGACCACACGCCCAACAGCGCCGACAGCTCCATCGCGGAAGGCTCCGACACACAGCAGTCAGCAGCAGTGGGCCAAGGAAGCTGATCCAGCTCCAACAGCTGGTGATACACCGCCCCATGATACACCGCCTCACGGGCCCCATGGATACAGCCAAAGTAGGACACGACCAAGACAGGGCCCCCCTCCGCAAGGCACAGCGTGTAGGTGGACAGGCTGCACACAGACAGCGCAGACATGGTCTCAGACATGGACCAAGCCACATGGGAGCACCTCATCTCCGGGATGCGCCCATCAGGAAAGGGAACCAGTCCCAGCATCGCTGCATGCAGGCGGAAATCCTGGGCGCTCGCCTCATAGCTGAAGTAGCGAAGCCCAGAGCTCAGGCTCGCATAAGCACCTGACTGGCTGTTCGGGCAGCCCAGGAGCAACTGCACGGCCAGGGTATGCCACAGCTCACACAGGGACATGGTCTCATGGAAGGTCCAGCTATGGGGGGCCCCATGGGGGCCGGGAAGCGGGAGCCCGGTGGAAGCACAGCCAGCCATGGTCCAGCTACACAGGGAGAATAACACCATGGACAGGGGGGCAGGCAATTACTGCAGGGCTGGGGGTGGTGGTGGCTGCCATAGCTGCAGAGCGAGGCGTGGGACGCGGACCCGGCACAGCTGCAGGACACAAGCGCCCAGCCAGGCCATCTAATCAGGCCTCCAAGGACATGGTGTAGCTAACAGGGGGAGGGGGGGAATGGGTTGATGACAGAAGGCATGCAGCTGCAACCGGAACGCACAGCTGCACGTGTCCGGCCTGGTGCTCGGCCTCACGCTTGGCCAGCAGGTGCACCCTATAGCACTCCCAGGCACACTCGCCCCACACAGGGAGGTCAGGGCACCTGCGGGCGGGCCAACCGCCAACCCTTCCCATTCCCGGCCTGGCATTACATGCCCCCACACCCTGGGGCCAGCAACATCATGGAGCAGGACAGGATGCATGCCTACTGCATGTTCCTGGCGGTCGCGGGTGAGTGGTATCATGCCCACATGGATCAGCTGCGCATCCTGACCACAGAGGTGCACATGGGCACCCAGATGCGGGTGCACGTGGCTGGGAGCGTTGTGCAGACCCGCAGGGCCCACCATGGCCGCAGGCGGGCACTGGCCCATCTCAGGGCACAGAGGGCCATGCAGGCCGTGAGCCAGGGCCGGAGACGAACCGCGGCGATCCGAGAGGCGTCCGGGTGCCTCCGATGGGGGGCAGAGGCCCTGCGCCAGGCAGTCATGCTCTCTATGCCCATTGACCAGCAGCTGCGGGTCGCAGAGTGGGCCCAGGGCTGGTGGGCCCGGACTCTGGCCCACTGGGATGAGGCCACCAGGAGGGCCCATTTCAGGATGGACAAGCTCACCTTGCTGCAGCTCGCGGAGCTCCTCACGCCCTGGTTAGAGTGCAAGCACACCCCCATGAGGGCACCCATCCCCATGATCCAGCGGGTGGCCATTGGGGTGTGGGCCCTGGCAACACCCGACTCCTGCCGGTCTGTCTCCGAGCACTTCGGGGTGGGCTGAGCACCGTTGTCTTTATTCTCCAGGATTTCTGCGAGGCGGTGGAGGGGGTGTTCCTGGGCAGAACTATCCAACTGGTGGACCAGAGGGCCATGATGGCCGGTTTTGCGGCCGGAGGCTTCCCCAACTGCATGGGCGCTGTGGATGGCACACACATCGAAATCCTCCGCCCCTCCACAGCTAAGGCCATAGAGTATGTCAACAGGCACGGATATCACTCCCTGCAGCTGCAGGTGGTTGTGGACCACCGGGGGAGGTTCATAGACATCTTCACGGGCAACTCTGGGCGCAGACACGATGCCAGGATCATGACCATATCCCCCTTCTATGCCAGGATGTTTCAGGGGGACTTTGCTGACATGGGGATGTCCTGGATTGAGGGGGTCCTGATGCCCCCCTGTATCCTGGGAGACCTAGCCTATCCCCTCACCCGGTGGCTCATGAAGGTGTACCCGATCCCGCAGAACCCTGTGGAGGTGCTTTACAACTCCTGCCTGTGTTCCAGCAGGACCGTGGTGAAGCGGTGCGCTCAAGCAGCGCTGGAGGAGCCTCACAGACTGCCTGGACTACACTGTGGAGACCTCTGCCCTGGTGATCGGGGCCTGCTGTGTGCTGCACAATGTATGCGAGACCAAGGGGGCTGCCCTGGAATATCTGGAGCCCAACTGCCTCCCAGGCCCAGTGCCCCTGTATGTAAATGCTAACAACCTGCGAGAGTACCATTATGCCAAGCACATCCGGGACGCTCTGGTGAGGCGCATCAGCGTCCTGTGGTGCCCCCGGGGGACCCAGGGCCCTGCCCCTGCACACACACCCTGCCCCCCTGTCACCCAGATAGTAGCACAGGAGACAGGGATTCTTTCACCCATTTATTGTCACCCTCACACCCACCACCACCCCAACCCGCACTGGTGCCCCCCCTCACACTGCTTCCCCCTGCCCCCCCTCCCCCCACATGTCCGGGGTC
>QEPC01012458.1:3373310-3384432 GCA_003113815.1 Sphenodon punctatus
ATCATCCGCTTCCCCTGTTCCGCCGAGGTCTGGACAATTTTCTCCACCTGGTCCTCTCTCTGATGGTGGACCCATGCCTGGTGCTCCCTCATCCGCTGTGCTGGTGGGATGAGCCCAGGTGACCATGGCTGCCCTGTAGGATGATGGAGGAGTGGTCTGTTATTGAACATGCGCACGCCCCCGGCCCCAGGATGGGCCCGGGTCTTGGAGGGCCATCGGGGTTTCCCTCCCAGACCCATCCCCCCTGGGCCCTCCCCCTTCTGGTGTGCCTCACCTGCTGGCTCCTGCTGCTGCCTGGCCTCCCAGGAGCCCCCTTCCTTGGCCACCTGGGTCCCTTGACAGGGTATCCTGTGCCCTGTGAGTGCATGATGGGGGTTGGTGGAGAGGTGCCTGGGGGCCAGGTGGGCCTAGGGCCCCCATCCTGATGTTTGCAGGGCCCCTGGGGCTGGCTCTGGCCTGTGTCTCCCCCCTGCACCCTGGGCCCGGCCCTTTCCCCCTCCCCCTGGCTGCTCACTTACCCTCTATGTCAGTCTCCGATCCCTCCGAGGCCGGCCCCTCTGTGCCGGAGTGTTCCCCCCGTGACCACTGGCTGAGGGTAATGAGGGTGCCGGCCTCAGACTCTGCCTGCCCAGCCTGGGGGGACTGATCCCCCCGGGACCACTGGCAGAGGGTACCAAGGGTGCCAGCCTCGGACTCTGCCTGCCCAGCCTGGGGGAGCTGACTGTTGGGGCTGCCATCCGGGGCGGGCTGCTGGTGCCAGAGGTCCCGGGGCATTCCTCCTGGGTTTCTGGGGCCCTGGAGCCGGTGCCTTCTTGTAGGGAAGCAAGGGGAGGGAGCACCTGGGCCCATTCCCTGCCCTGGACCACAGCGCACCCCACTAGGCATGGGGCAACGATGGACCCCTTCATATGAAGGATGTGATCCAGGGCATCATAGAAGGGGGTGGTCCGGGCTCCATGGCCGGACTGCGCGTTATTGTCCTGGATGGCCTTGTACCCCCTCTTGAGTTCTTTGGTCTTTGAGTGGCACTGTCTGACAGTCCGGTGGTGCCCTGCCGCCTCCATGTCCCTCACTATGTCCTGGTAGACATGTTTGTTGCGCTGGTTGAGGACGAGCTCCAGTTGGTACTCCAGGGTCCCCCAGATCTGTATGAAGTCCAGGGTCTCCCGCAGCCCCCACTAGCCCCCTC
Source organism: Sphenodon punctatus (assembly GCA_003113815.1). Taxonomy (NCBI): domain Eukaryota; kingdom Metazoa; phylum Chordata; class Lepidosauria; order Sphenodontia; family Sphenodontidae; genus Sphenodon; species Sphenodon punctatus. The sequence goes on from QEPC01012458.1 coordinate 3,374,500, forward strand.
GGTGGTAGGCCCGTCTCCCCCTTCTCCCCTGTGGTTCCACCTCCTCCTCCACCCGGGCCGGGCCTGTGTCCTCTGGGGACTCGTGCACCCGGGCCCATTTCCGTGTCTGTGGGCGGCATGAAGGGGTATTTTACTGCTTGGGTTCCGTTCTGCCCCCTCCCGGGGCCCTCCCCCTGTCACCCCCTCCCTCCTGGGGCTCTCCCCCTGTCACCGCCTCCCTGCCGGGTGCCCTTCCGGGTCCCGTTCCCCCCCCCAGCTGCCCTTGTGTTCCCTGTTCCCCTCCCCATGGGTGCCCTTACCCGTTCCCTGGGCGCCTCCTCCCCCGGTCTGGCTGATGTCCCTGGGGGCGGCCTGTCCCGGCTGCACCTGCGGCTCCTGCTGCTGTCCCTCCACCACCTCCATGTGCAGCACAACCCCCTCCTCCTCTGTCCCCCCCTGCGCCTGCACTCCCTCCACCATTGTCACTGCCTCATCCTCCCTCGCTCTCTCTCCCACCGCTCTCCTCCTCCTCGCTCCATACCACCACATTTCCCTGCTGCTGATTACCCTTTAAATCTCCCTCCCCGGTCTTTGTTGTTGCCTGTTGCCTGGCAGCGACGCTGCATGCTTTGACCCCAGCTGGGAATCATTTTCTTTTATCCCGGCCAGTGATTGCTGTCCAGACGTTACTTTTTGTTGTTTCCCGGCGGGAATCACTTTGACCACGCTTTCGGAGCTCGTCCCGCGGGGAGCCGGGGAAGCGTGGTTGAAATTGAACCCATGTGGGTATTGAGCGTGGTGGACATCTGGCGGCCGCCAAACAGACGTTCAGGGCGCTTTGGCCCCACCATGGGATTGAGCGTGGTTCACTGTGGTTGACTGTGATCTCGTAACGTCTGAAAATACCCAGAGATTCCTGACGAGAACCAACAAAAAGTAACGTCTGGTCGGCAACCACCGGCCAGAATCAAAGGAAATGATTCCCAGCCGGGGACAAAGCACACAGCGTCGCTGCCAGGCAACCAGCAACAACACAGGCNCATGGGATTGAGCGTGGTTCACTGTGGTTGACTGTGATCTCGTAACGTCTGAAAAGATTCCCAGCCGGGGACAAAGCACACAGCGTCGCTGCCAGGCAACCAGCAACAACACAGGCAGCGGAGGGAGATTTAAAGGGCACACCGCAGCAGGGGATGAGGCGGAAGGGAGAGGCGAGCGGAGGGCGCGAGAGCAAGGGAGGAGGAGGAAGTGGCGGGTGGGGGAGGAGGCGGTCGTGCTGCACCTGGAGGCGGTGGAGGGACAGCAGCAGCAGCAGCAGCCGGGACGGGCTGACCCGGCGCCATCTGGGTGTTTTGACCACGGCCGGGAATCGGCGTCACGTCTGTTGCACTGCCCCAGTCCGTAATCTGCTGGCCCGATTCCCTGCCATGGTCCCAGTCCCATCACGTCTGTTCAGGGCTTTTCTTGAACACAGGGGGTGGTTGTTCGGTTCACCCCCGCCAGGAATCCACTGTGGTGAATTGGGACCGCGTAACATCTGAAATCACCCGATGTGTCAGGGTGAACTTTGGTAGCATGGCCCTCTTCCCTCACAGCCAGCTGTGCCTAATAAAATGTCAACAACCACAATTTTTTTGAATGGAGGCCAAGATCTCACTGAAAACATACTGGAAGAGGGCAAGATTTCAATACAAAATTATGTACCCCAAAGGAAAAGGACCATATTTTGAGAGCATTTTTTAGTCTGTTTTGGATCCCTTTATGTGGCTGCCAACACCTTCCCTCCCTCCCCCAAACCTTTAGAAACTGCAGCTTTGGAGGGATTGAAGCACCAATTCTGCCCCCCGCCGCACCGCGCCCCATCTAGCAGCAGAGCCCTTTTAAGGAAACTTTAATGCACAGACATGTTTTCTGGTTTGAAATGAACGAGAGATGCAATCTTTTTATTCTGCTTTGATTAGAAAATTGCTTTTGGCAGTCTGTGCTGTTCCAAGCTTGTTCTAGTTCTCCCATATACACATTGGCAAGGACACACACGCATGTACACACACACAATTAATTCTCTCATGCAGCACTGTAATTACTTCAGTGCCGCATTGTGCCTTTCCCAGGGGATTCCTATCGTTTGAAAAATGTATGGCAAGAAATAGGTCAGGGGCCAAGAGAGTTTTCATCTTCACAGAACTGGATGATTAATTCTTGACGGTGTGCAGGGGAATGATTTCCCAAATCAGCAAAGGTGGGAAGTGATTCAGCAAAGGTGTCTTTCTCATTGGGGGCTGCCTGAGAGGGGTGATCCATTAGAAGATCCCTACCTGCTTTGGTAATGTCCTAGAGGCAGGGCTGATGTAATTACATCTCTACACGGTGCTGTCACAGTGTAACGATAAATGCACGCAAATCCAACATGTGTCAAATTCAGGCACATAGCTGTGTGAACAGACTTTACGCCACTGCATGTGTGCGGGTCCCTAATAACCCCCACCACCTGTTCCCCGTCTCCCCATGTCTCTCAGATTGTAAGCCCTAGGGCAGGGACTGTGTCTATTCCATTATTTTGTAAAGTGCCAGGTACATTGCTGGCGCTATATAAATGCTTGCTACTAATAATAAAAATAATATATTTTGGTGCAGAACATCCAGTTGCAGGGCAGAGAAACCAGCTCCAGGTTGGCAAAGAGCTGGCAGCCTCAGAATAGAAACTGCTGGGACTGTGCAATGAGTCCAAAGAGAGAAGATAATCCAAAGAGATTCCAAAGAGAATCCAACTGTGACACCCCCGTCCCTGGAAGCCAATCCCTACCCCAACCTGTTTGTTGTTCTTTCTTCAGTCCTGTGCACCAGAAACACTGAGGAGATGCAGGATGTAGACTGGCAATGACCCTTAATGAAAATCCATGTCTTTGTGGTTCCTGTGCTGCAGCAGGATGGTGAGTATTAGGGATGGGAATTCCGGATCTATGAGTATCTCTAGACATAACTAGCAGCAAATGCATGTTGTCTGTGACCACAATTTTTCAGATTCCAAACCATGTTGAGCATGTGTGTTTGCGCAAACCAAATATGTGCTTTAAGGCCAGAGTAGCTACATCTGGTAAAGCAAACGCCCTTTGCTAGAGCTTCCTGTAACGCTGTCCTTGGTCCTGATCCTGACTGCAGGCTCAACACAATGGAGTAGGGGAAAGTCTCATCAGCCTATCTGCAAACTGCTAGACTGTGATTGGCTCTGCCCATGTAACCGAGTGTTGGGATTTATGTGCAAATGCACATAACAGATATGTCCACCTCACTGCTCTCTGTATGCTTGTGCTGACAGTGTGCAGGGGTGTTAGGAGACAGGGATAGGCTAGGAGAGAGGGTGGAAACTGCGAGAGTGGCTCTCACTCCTGATCATCAGAATTTTCCTTATACCTGTGGGGCTGCTGGAGGAAATGCTTCTACTTCTCCCACTGGCACTCAACTGGATCCCAATGCTCTGGGGGTTATGTAAAGTGGCACCACCAGACTTTGGAGGCATCTTGGAACCAGCAAACATTTGCTCCAAAGAGCTGCAGTAGCCAAACATTCCACCCTCCTCAGTAAAACACCCACCCCAAATAAACCTGCGTCACCTGAGGGAATGATCCAGTTAACACAAGTGTCATCTCCACTGACAAGCCTCATTAGAAATGAAATAAAGAGAAGTTTTTTTTATTCACAGGTATCATTTCAATTTTTGGATAGTCATCAGTATTTGAGCAAGTAGCTGCATCCAACATGAAATTTGTTGATTCAAATTTTCAAATAATTTGCTTTGGATACTCTGCTTTGTATTATTTATTATTAATTATTATTATTATACACAGATTTTTATCCCACCCCTCCTAGTAAAAAGCAGCCTTTTCCAGTTATTTCAGTCACTTTGTCTCAGATACCTGGTTATTCAGCTGAATATCTGGAATAAAATTACCAAAGTAATGAAAAAATGGGGGGAAACTCCCCACTCCCAAAAGAAACAAATATCTGAAATTTGTGAAGAGTTGATGCTGAAATGAAAAATGCTTCAGATCCATTTCTTTGGATCTGATCTAAGGTGCCCGTGATTGCCAGATACGGTATTCATACTGGATATTTGTTTCAATTCTAATCCTCATCTCATCTATAGGGTGGCCTTAGTGCCAAACCATACAAATGGCTGTGTGCTGCCTTTCTGAGTCTTGGGGGAAGGGGACACAGTCAGCAGCAAACCCCAAGGCAAGAATCGTTGAGGATTCCTGTGCAGCTTATAAACACTGCAGGAAATCCCTCGGGAATCGTTCTAAATCCTGGTCTCCAAGGAGACCTCATATTCCATGCAGAGATTATAAACTCTGCATGGACTCGCCAGGCCTGGCAGAGCACAACGTTTATAAACCTGACAAAGCCTGCAGAATTCATAAAGCCCACAAGGACTCCTATGGCAGCTGACAATACATTAATCCATCACCACAGCAGAGACAAAGCCATTCATCTTTTGAAACCAGTAATTTAGCTCTGGGTGTCACAGCAGATCTCACATGCACTGCACATTCTTCTGAATGCTGCCGATTTGGGGATCCCTTTTTCAGCTGCTCTGAATGAGTTGGAAGAACCTTCACAAATCAACAAAGGCAAACAATCAACAGTGATTGGGTTCAGGGCAGTGGGGAAGGGGAAAGGGCTTGGGCAGCAGCAAACTCACGGACAGTGGGCTGGGAGGCAGGGAGCAAGGTTATTGAGGGGGGAGGGGAGGAAGTACACAACAGGTGAGGTAAGAATGGAGTTAGGAAAGCTAGGTTAGCACCAGAAGACACTGTTCTGCTTTGCTATCCCTTTGGAAGTCTCTGTTATACATTAAGGGTGCATCTTCACCCATTAAAGGCAAGCCAATTAAATTCTGAGAGGAACATCAAAGTATCCCAAACGATGAAGAGTAAGAAAATATGGAGCATCCTTAACAACTGTACCTTTGCCCTTGAACCTCAATCAACCCTTCCATCATAATTTAAGACTGAAGTTTATGACTGTGCAGTGTATTTTCAATGCTGCCGATGTGAGCTACCCGGCTTTAGATGACTGTAGAGTACTCAAGGCATGTATTTATGTGACACTCGCTACAAGTGCAATTTTCACAGCTAAAGACTCTTCTCCATCTTCCTTGTCAATGGCAAAACAGCAGCAACATTCCTGCTTCTTCTACCTAAGTATTTATACTGTTCTGATCATCATGGTAGCTGAGTGTCTTCCAAGGACAAGGGGGAAAATACACTTTGACGAGTTATTTTATTTATTTTTATTTAATCATATTTTTACCCCACCCCTCCTGAAACAGCTCAGGCCGGCTGTTAGACAGCAAGGTTGTTCTCCCCCCCACCTCTTTTCCTTTGTTCTGTTTTTTCGTTATGGGATATCTATGCCAGTTAACTGAATTTTTGGTACTGCAGGTGATGGGGCTTGTGGTCAGTTTGATGTGAAATTTAACTTGTGGATAAGCTGATAAGGAAACCCCATCCTCTATACTCCTGCATATCTTTCCAGTGATTGACAGACATTTCTGTTACTCTGGTGGAAGAGATGCCATGGACAGTTCTCATTATCAAAACAGAGCCAAATCTGTAGACAGAAATAAGATTTTGCAGAGCTGCAACTCGATGAGTCTCTCTCTTTTCTGGGTTCATTTGATGTCCCCACCACTCTGGTACCTAGAAGATGGTGCTGATAGGGGTGGGTGTTGGCAAATATAATGTTGGGTGTTATCTGCATGATACTGGCAAATAAGCCTCAGCTGCGACCTCCTCTCTTTCAACAGCAGCATATTTCAGCAGCTGCAGCTGCTGACTAGGGGTGTTTTTTACACCGACAGTTAGTCCAGCTAACTGAATGTAGTCCAGACTAGGTTGTCCGTCTGAACACTGTCAATGGTACTTATTAGTCTGGACTAAGAAATAAGCATGGTTGTTATAAAACCCCAATGGCTGGGGTTTTTAACCATTCTTAAACTAGTCTGGACTAATGTGCATCTGAATTACTAGTGCTTATTAGTCCAGACTAGTTGACTATCCAGTACTCATTGCCACAGGGTTCAATGGCGAGAGCTGACAGACACTCTAGGCATTTTATGCCTCTATGGTTCGTAGGATCACATGAAGTGACGTTTCAGTCACAGAAAACATAGATTTTTCATAAGTGTTCCTTAAAAAATTGCAGTGGTGGCAACCCTAGCCAGGGCATGGCGGTTTGCATTGCAGGAGGCTTGTGATTATAACAAGGGGTGGGGAGCAGAAATGCTGAGTCAGGTTGGGGCTGGGGTTGTCTGGGTACCTTGAATTAAAGGGAACAAGGGAAAGACTCTGGGCAGAGTCTTTTCCCTAGAAAGACTCTAGGCATTTTATGCCTTTATGGTTTGTAGGATCACATAAAGTGATGTTTCAATCACAGAAAACATTGTGATGGGACAGCTGAAAAGCAGTGTGGGGTTGAAATACAGCCACAGAGACTCTAAGCACCATGCTATCTGCAATGTTCTGTCTGGACTAGAAATTAGTCTTGACTAGATTGTCGATCTAAAAGGTAGCACTCTGTTAGCGCGGACATAAACACCGGAGTTTATACAAACTAGTCCGGACTAGTTTCTCTGTGTGAAAATGCCCTAGGTTAGGGGAGAGGACTCAGACTTGTGAAACTCCACAGGTGACGGGCCCAGTGGTTGGGAAATCTCCATTTTGACCATCTGGGTTCAGTCTGAACAGGAAAAGTGGGGCCATCTCGGATTCTTGCGCTGTGTTTCTGAGGCAGGGCAGGAGTATTTGCTAGGGACAGCATCAGTTTCATAGTGAGATTCAGCAATATGCACAAGCATTTTATCCATGGATTAGACAAAGTTATCTCCTTTCTGCACAAATATACACAGCTGAACTACACTCTCCCCTCCCACTCTCCCCTCTAAGGGATGGAAACAATATTATTCCAATGTGGGGGCAAGGGGAGTGAAGCACAGAGGGGCAAAAAGATTTTCCTTAGGCCCAAAGAGCAAAGAAGGTGCAGAGCTGGGGAGAGAGTTTGGCTGTCCTGGTTCCCAGTTCTCTTCTAAAACACTAGAGAGCACTACATTAGTTCAATTTTAATTTGCCCAGGGCTTTGAATCGATTCAGGGATTCACTGAGAGAGGGACAGAAAGAGGATGTGGGCAGGACTCTCTTCAATGTGGGGGCCCTTCTGGAAGAGAGGCCCAGATTGGCAGCTCCTGCAAAAGGTATTTCTGCCCCCCCAATCTGAATCTCTAACCACTCTCTCTGCTCATCAGAAGAAGAAGAACAGCAGAGTCCGTGATACAAGAAAGAGACTAATTTGGCAGGTCACGGCTGTCAAGGTGAACATTGCCAAACCGCAGCTTAAATTATTAACCAGCCCTGATTTCTGTTTGTATCAGCCTCAATACCCAGCTTTCAAAGTGGATTGCACCCTGGACTCCCAACTGTCAACTCCAATTAGTCTTGATAAGGTCTGGAGATGCCAAGCAAGACAAGGAGCCTGCCAGTTCCTCCCGGGTTTCGTCCTCTGCCTCCCAGAGCAGGAGGGAAGAATTTCCTAATTCCTTTTGTTTGGAACATGAGGGAGTGTGCATACATGGACAGCATGGGAGTCTAATATACAGTGTCCACAGCCAGTATAATCTGGTGTCAGCACATTCCCTAAAGAGTTCATTTAGACTGGTACAAAATGTCTTGACATATAATAAGGCAAGGCAGGGCAGGATACGCTATACCTACAGCATCACAATCAGATGTTTGTCTACGTGTAAGTGATAGGGGAATCCAAAATCCTTCAGATAGCACCCAAAGTCTTACTCAGCTTTATTCAATCTGCAGAACTGGTCTGAAAATTTCAGGCTTTCTTCCTGAAGGGATGAAGGATAGTCTCATGAGGTCGGAGTTAGCACACCAAGACCCTGCCTTTTTCCAACACAGCCACTGTTCCAGTCTGTGACCTCCGACCTTGCGTGATCTTGTCTAGTCACTTTAACTCCTTGTGTCTCAGTTTCCCAACTTGCATAAGGAAAGTAACTCTTGCCTAGCTCCCCCGGGCATTGTGAGGCTTAACTTCTTAATGTCTGGAAAGGGATTTGAAGTCTGCACATGGAAGTTGCAATCACTGTGCCAAGCTACTCCCAGTATGAGAGGCAGAGTAGCCTAGTGGATAAGGTATTGGACAGACCTCGGAGATCAGGGTTCAAATTCCCCCTGAGCCATGAGCTCACTGGATGGCTTTGGGCAAGTCTCAGCCTTAGTTTCCCATCTGTAAAATGAAATAATAATGAACTATCTCACAGGGTTGTTGAAAGGGTGAGCTAGACAAGGATTGTAAAGCACTATGAACACTTAAATTGCTACATAATTAATTTCAGTGTTTGGTGCTAGAAATAATGGCCCTTTTTACACGGATGACACCCACACATGAAGGGTGTTCATGCATGGGTGCTGCCCTTGTAAATCCAGCGGGGGTGTGTGTGTGCACTCCCATGCACATGAATTGCCACGCACGGAGGTGCCTCTGTCCGGGGGGGGGCACCCATCTACACCCTGCCCCATGCAGCGCACAAAGGTCGCGGCACACACTGACCCCCCTGCGCTGTGGCCCATGTAAAAAGGGCCAATGTGAGCAGTTCTCTTGGCACTTCCTCTCCTCATATCAGTCAGAACTGGGAAGCACAGAAGCATCCAAGAAAAAGATGTAACCATTTAAAATGAAAACTATTATCCACAGTACTTGTGTCAAGAGCCCATGGAGTGGGGTAGGGGGAGGGGAGAAGCATGAATGATGCTGGGTTATTCTTACTTGTAGCATTTATTCTTTGCTAACCATGAAGCTATCATCTATGAACTGATACATCAGTTGGGTTCAGTGGTTGAAGGTGTGGTGACTGGTGATTGCTTACTGAGGAGGAGGGAAGGATTCTGGCTACTCTGAGGCAAAGGCAAATTAGGATTTTTAGGTGGAGCAAGGCCTAACACACCTCCCACTTAGAAACAACCCCAACTACCCTAACGAGTCCTCACAATGTGGGGGAGGTCTCAAGGTGGACTTAAGGTGAGGTCTCAAGTTAAGGATAAGGAAGTGGCAATGTCCCAGAGAGGCTCCATGAAGTGAGACAGGGCTACTCGCTGAACTGTGATGGGCAAGGAACGTGAAATGCCTAAGCCAATGGGGCTGGGGGACACTGAGAGGGGAACACTCAAGAACCCTGGAGGTAACAGGAATCTTGTTCACTTTAAGTGGGGAAAAGGAGACGGGGTCTTTGTGCAAAGCGAGGGGAGTAGAAATGCTGAATGTGAATAGAGCTGTCCTCAGCACAGTTCTCTAATGGTTTTGGTGTATCTGTTGCCGGTGTGAAATACATCATGTATCCTGCTTGGCCGTGCACCAGCTACTGTCAAGGAATACAGTGACACTGAAAGAGCTACTAGTAGGAGAGACAGAGCCTCCCTGCCTCCTGCTCTCTTGAATGCCTGTCTCCTATGGGGAGAAAGTGTGTTAAACTGGCTGGGTTTGAGTCTGGCAGAGCATGGCAGGCAGCCTCCTCGTCAGGGGCGGATTGGGAAATCAAAGTGGCCCGGGAAAATATAGTCTTAGTGGCCCTGTGCCACGACGCAAAGCTGCCGTCGCGCCGGAAATGAACCAAGGGGGCGTGGCTTGGGGCAGGCAGAGTGCACCAGATTTGGGGCCTAGCAGAGCTGAGTTCCCAGACTCAGATCCTCAGCAGCCTGGCAGGGGTGAGTGGGAGGTTATGGGGGGGCTGGCAGGGGGGAGACTGCCACTGGTGGGGGTACTGGCCCTCATTTCAGTGCTCTGGCTCCCCAAATCACTCCGTTTTAGTGCTCAATGGCCCCCAACCCAAAATCACTCTGTCCCTTGCTATGCATCCTACAGTAAGGCTTCTTCATTCCTACAGCAGCTGCA
>QEPC01012458.1:3397376-3435974 GCA_003113815.1 Sphenodon punctatus
GTTTCAAAAAGGCTCGACGGAGCTGATGCGACGCGCGTCCCACCGGCCGAGGCAGATGAACGAAACTGAAGAGGCCGGGTAGCTCCTAACGCATGCGCAAAGAAGTTTACAATCATCTGCCACCTACCGGCCAGCAGCAGAGCTACCCAGCGGAGGAGGTGAAGGAGGTAAGAGGAGAATAGTGTATTGCAATGCAGATACTAGTCCTACAAGGTCTAGCGGATGGGAGGAGAGGACAAGAAAGGAAAGAGCAGCCCTTCAAGGAACAACCTAACTTCTTTTTGTCTAAAAATACTCACTACCGTACTGTTCTCTTGCCTCCCCTCAGTGTATATGACACTCCCCTGCCCTTCCTTGATACTGACATCCTCCATAACGTTTACACAGAAGCACCCTACTGGGTCTTTAATCCCTAGAAAGCCATGGCCAATACTCAAGCAAACCAGTTCCAAACTCTCTCTACCAAGATCTACATGTATTGTTTGAAGACAATACGTCAGTGGATACTGACTGAATTCCAATTCTCTCACTGAACTGTCACCACCACAATTCCCCTAATGAGAAAGCCGTGAGATTAACCTCACTGCATTTTTAAATAGAATAATGCTACGGTTACTATCAGTACCTACTGCCATAGCTCTTTTAGCCAAAGAATCTAACAACACAATAAAAAGAAATGATAAATCGAATCAGTATTATCATCCCTATTGTACAAATGGTAAAAGATGAAAAGAAAGATCAGGTGATCTTCGGAACCCAAAAAATGTACCAGTAATCATAGCTGGTAGATACCTATAGCTCCTAACGGGTTTGGTTTCTGATCATCATCTGTGGAAATCAAGCCACAAATTCAGGGTGCTTTCAGATGTCCCAATTACGATCTGTGGACTCCTAAAGCAGCAAAACTGCTTTGCCTCTTGCTCACTCCACGGTGACATTTTTTCTTGATATCTGAACAGATCTCCCATCTCTCAGAACTACCAAAGTATCATCATGATGATCAGCGCAAAGGTACAACAGGAAATATCCAGGATGCCTCTACCACTGATCACTTCAATGCTACCATGTGACAGATGTGTTCAGACGTCATAGAAATGCCACAGTGGAGTAACAGTGACGTTGGTGCAGTAAATAACTGGGTTGCTTGTTTGAACGTAGCCTTAGGTACCTAATTTCATGTAGCCAATTGTGAAAGACAGACTCTTCCACCACCACAACGCTTGTAGTCAGCCAGAAATGCCCTCTTGCAAGTTCCATCAGTCACATCAAGCCCACATGGCAAGAGCATGCAGAGAAGTCTTCTTGGTGGCTCCTCCACACCCACCCCAGAAGTTTTGTCAAGCCTGAATCTGAGCTTTCCAGAGGTGGTGTAAGCCTTTTTTTAAAACTAGGCATTTGGCAGGTGGGAATAGGGTTTCAAAGGTGTTTTTTTTAAAAAATGGGATTTTTACATGCGTGTTATTTATTTTATGTTTTTACATATAGATCGTTACCCACCTTGAGTCTTTGGGATAGGGTCGGATATAAATTTAAATAAATAAACAAGGGTCACACACAATGGCTGTCTTCTGACAGATGTGGGACTGGCTCCACGGGTGTACCCCCATGTCCGCCCACATCCAGCCCTGCCTGGGTCCTTTTTAAATTGATCTGGTGGCTGCTGTGGCCTGCCCACGCAGCGTCCCCTCACCCACACCATAGAGTTGCGAGTGGACCGGCCTAGGCTGCCTCCCACAACTCCATGGGGTTGCCTGGGGCAACCACCAGCTGAGTGGAGCTGCAGCGGCCATCCACCAAGCACTGCTGTGTTAATAGTTTAAAGGTTCCCTGTCTGACTTCTACTGAACATAGCAGGGTACATTCAAGCAAACCTCATTAGGGCTGAAATTCCGTTTCTGAAATTTTTTGAATTCCGCCAAAATTGGCCGTTTCATTTCCAATTTTTTTTTTTTGCAAAAAGGAAAACAGCTTTTCGTTTAAGCTATAGGGATGAAATTTTGTTTCCAAATTTTTTTGATTTCCATGAAAATTGGCCATTTTGTTTCTGTAATTTTTTTTTCACAAAAAGGAAAATAGCTTTTCGTTTCAGCTCTAAACCTCATCAGGCTCACTGCCCAATGTTTCAAGCAGGTAGAATTCATTTGCAATATAAAGTAGCTTCTGTGTGGTGGAATGTATGAAGTGTGCCTGATATTACGTGGATTTCAGAGGAGCACCTGCAGAATGGTAGCAGCATTGCACGTGTGATGGAGGCGCAGAACTAGGGATGCATAGACTTAGGACTCTTCAGTGAAAGCATTCCACATTTTTTTAGCCTGCTCTTTAATGGAAATATATGGAGTCCCCCAAACTAACTGCTTCAGCAAGAAATGATTTTGAGAATTTCCATACAAAGGCGAATGACTGTTCCCATTGGTTAAAGACAGGTGCAGAGCAAACATGAAGTATGAAGACTTTCCTTGATACCTCTCCACTCCACCTCAGTCCTGCATCACTCTTTTCTATTCAGTCCCTGGAACTAGCATTCTGTTCTAGTAAGGGCCCTGTGAATTCTGTAGCCAACAAGAGCTAAATAAAACCATCTTTCCCACCTTTCAATGTGTCACCTTTTTGCTTTAGCAATACTAAATGGACTGCAAAAGATGTTAGATGTTCTGTTAATTGGCTAGAGAACAGTTTGGGCATATGGAATCCAAGAAAACAATTTGGAGTTTTTGGAACATGCATGTTAGCTGGATTTTAATACTGATATTCAGTAGATTAGAGGGGGAGAAGCAGTTGAGACTAATAAGGAAATTACATCTTCTGCAGCTATTGTTTCTGGCTTCTGGAGATTCAGGTAGGCAAGGACTGGGTTGTTACATTTGGTTCACGGTTGGTGGGTATTTGGGGTTGTTGTTTTGTTTGTTTTTAAAAAACCCATACAAATGAGAAATCTCGGGCCAGATCCTCACTGATGTAAAGGGATGCAGCTTCATAATGGGCTGACCATTCACACCAACTGAGGATCTCACCTGTCATTTCATTTCCTTAAAATGCAATATTAGACTGGGTTCTAATTCCATGATGAGAGCTGGTTTCTGTGGCAGTTTTCAAGGCTAGAGAATCATGGAAAGCACAGAATCACAAGCTCTGCCAACGTACCCGCAGATTTCCCAGCCATGGACCACCACACAGCCCTACTAAAACACCGCAATCTTGACTTCCAGCACTCTTTCCAATTCCAATTTAGAGTCTCCTCACAATTCCGCTCAAAGCATCTCCATCCTAATTTGCAGCACCCCTGCTCTTCCTGTTCTGGACCTCCAACTGGCTATGGCAAATTTAATTCAATTTCTCCACACAAATAGAAACGTTATTACAGTGTGCAGATTCATGTATTCAAAATTAATAATGAAATATTACAGACCCCCTAAGCTACGATTGTTACAAAAAACCCCAACCAACTACCAAACAACAACCACCCTACCACTCTTTCATATTTCTTAAAATTGCCATATTCTCTGATCTGGGATTTGAGTTTATTTTATTTTTTTCCATTGGCTTTTGAGCCTGCAAAAGAAGTGCTTTTCTCTCTTTCGTTTATGCTATGCCACATGAATATTTGAAGAAGCCTATAATGCTATGAATGAAACATCAAGAATACAGAAGAGGAAGCTAGGGGATTGCTTTGGTGGTGTTTTTTTTTAAAAATAAAAAAATCTGAGTGAATATTGCTCATGGAAGCAAGAAAATGATTTCACAGGCTGGAGCTTCCTTCCTTTCTCCAAGCAGCTCTGCCAATCTACCTCATTTCAGACTAATAGATACCTCTACTCCTCCTCTGCCAGCATAATCCAATCCTCACGCCCACCCAAGCCCTAGTGTTACAGTCCTGGATTCTCGCACACCTCTGGCAACGCACCTCATTCCTGACCTGCAATGCCCTCCGCTCTTCCAAGTGACTGGTTTCCACATCGCTCAGTCAATGTACCTCTGTTGCTGAAGTGTGACCTTACAGTTACTGATATCGGAGGTATTCTTAGAGGCCTGATAAACATTTTGCCATGAGAGGCCATGAAAACATGCTCAGCGTTCTCTCAATCATAACTGCAGTCTCAGGTATCCCTTGATCTCTCTTGCAGCATGTAAGATGAGACAAACAGAGGCAGGTAGTATTAACTCTTCTTCCTGTTGAACTGCCTGAAGCCAAGAAACCTCATCTTCATTATACTCATCAGTATTTTTACAGAGATGGTGGGGCTGGGTAGTCTGTACTAAGTGACAATGTGGGAGCAGATAGGAGACATATAGATTTATTTAGTTATTCACATCTATAGGCCACCCTTCCCATAGAGGCTCAGGGCGGCTCACAATCAATGAAACATCAATAATAAAATTCAAACAATAAAAGCTCCTCCCTTCACCCCAACTCCCCCCCCACAGTCCTACCCAAAAAACCAACCAACCCCTATCCCTGCCCACCAAATGTTTTTTTCAATTAAAAATGTTTTACACTGACCCCCAAAGATGCTCAGGCTCGGATTGAAGTGAACTTCCTAGGGGAGTTCCACAAAAGAGGGACAGCAAGAGAGAACGCCCTCCTGCGCACCCCCATCCCACAGACAAGGGTAACAGATGGAACCCACAAGAGGGCACTCCTAGTCAACCGTAGGAGCCGCATTGGGACATGGTAGGACAGGCGGTCTTCAGATAGATAGGACTCAGACTGTTTAGGGCTTTAAAGGTTAAAGCCTTGTCTTCTGGCGTCCCCCCAGGGGGCGAAGTGGCAGCAATAGGGGTCGTGATAGGGCAGGGGAATTATGACCCTAGAGGGGAAGAACGTCATTCTGAGTGGAGGGATCGGTGGTTAGTGCCGATCCTTTCTTCAACCACCCTGGGCTCAGTTAACCAGGTGATCGAGGTCTCAGAAGACCCAGGGCTGTTGCTGTGTAACGTGAGGTCGGTCTGCAATAAATCATCTGCACTCCATGATGCTATCTTTGAGTGGGTGGCCAACCTCGTGTGTGTGATGGAGACCTGGCTGGATGATTGTTCCAGGTCAATATTGGAGGATCTTGTTCCGGCCAGGTACTCTATCCAACACCAGCCTAGACCAGAGGGTGAGGGCAGGGGGTGTAGCTATTATTTTTAGGGATGGGTTGGTCGCACAGAGATTTTCAGTGCAGACCGAGTCTGGGATAGAGTGCCTCCACCTTGTGATTGATTTGGCCAGTAACAGACTGGAGGTCCGGCCAGAGGCAGGTTAAGAATTCTGCTGGTGTACTGTGCACCCCACTTCACAGCAGCATCCCTCTCTGCTCTAGCAGCTCTCATTTTGGATCTGGTCTTGAGGTCCCCTAGGCTTATTGTCCTGGGGAACTTCAATATCCATGCCGAGGCGGGATTGCAAGGCGCGGAGCAGGATTTCATGGCCGCCATGGCAACCATAGGCCTGTCCCAGGTGGTGTGGGGCCCAACAGATGAGCGGGGACACACTCTGGACTTGGTTTTCTGCACTGACCATGAGGTGGGAGGTCCAATAATTGGGGGTGTAGAGAATTCACTCTTGCCATGGTTGGATCATTATCTCCTGCGAGCCTCCATTCCAGCGTGCCTTCCTGACTGTAGGGTTGTGGGACCAGTTCGGATGGTCCGCCCCAGGAGACTTATGGAACCTGAAGAGTTCTGGAATGCTCTTGGAGAAATACCTGTTGACCACGATGGGTCGCTCCATCTATGACCTCGCAGTCTTGTGAAACAGTTGGCTGGCTAAGGCCATCGATCAGGTGGGTCCTAGGCATCTGCTTCCAGCGTGTCAGCTCCACAAGTCCCCTTTGTTCACGAAGGACCTGGGATGTCTGAAGAGTGAAGGGAGGCAGTTAGAGCACTGGTGGTGCTGTACTTGCGCCCAAGATGATCGGTTGTGGCATAGAGCATTTTTAAAGCCCTATGCTGTAGCAATGAGGACAGTAAAGAAATAGTTCTTTGCTGCACTCATTGTATCCGCTCAGTCATGTCCAACTGAGCTTTTCCGGGTGGTGAGAGGTCTGGTCAGTCCAGCCTGTCTCTGCCTGGAACCAGATTCATCCACAGCCCACTGTGACATGTTTTTGGAAGTACTTTGCAGACAAAATTGCTCACATTGATCACGACTTCGACTCCGCCATTTTAGAGGCAGTAGCAGAGCCAGAGGTTGGGAATGCCCTGTCTGGTCATGTTTTGTGGGATATGTTTCAATTGGTGATGCCTGGTGATGCGGCCGAGGTGCTGGAGTCTGTACGACATGTGAATTAGATCCTTGCCTGTCCTGGTTAGTAAAAGCTACCAGGGAAACAGTGGGGCCAGTGCTGGCTGCTGTTATCAATGCCTCCCTTCAGGAGGGGAGAGTGCTGAGCTGCCTTAAAGAGGCTGTGGTCTGGCCCCTCCTCAAAAAAACATCACTTGATGTGGATACTATTATTATTATTATTATTATTATTATTATTATTTATTAGCATTTGTGTAGCGCCAGCTGTGTACCTGGTGTTTTACAGAACAATAAAAATGATGAGGTCCCTGCCTATGGCTTACAATCTAATAGACACGGAGGGGGGACACAAGGAGAGGGGACATAGGGAGAGACAAGGTATAAACAACTTTCAAGCGGATGCGAGGTCTCAGGTGCACTGTAGGGAGGGTAGACAGTAAAAATTGAAAGGAAAGTTCTAACAGGCGTCGGGAAAGGCAGCGAGGAAGAGGTGGGTTTTGAGGAGGGATCTGAAGATGCGGAGGGGGGGCAAGGCGGATGTGGGCAGGGAGGGAGTTCCAGGCATGGGGGGCAGCAAGGGAGAAGGGACAAAGGCGGTTAGGGGAGCAGGGGA
Organism: Sphenodon punctatus; assembly: GCA_003113815.1. Taxonomy (NCBI): domain Eukaryota; kingdom Metazoa; phylum Chordata; class Lepidosauria; order Sphenodontia; family Sphenodontidae; genus Sphenodon; species Sphenodon punctatus. Next base: position 3,404,219 of record QEPC01012458.1, read on the forward strand.
GACGAGGGAGGGGGCAGAGGAGGAGCGAAGAGTGCATGCAGGAGTGTGTAAGGAGACTAGGGCTGAGAGGTAAAGGGGAGCCAGGTTGTGAAGGCATTTATAAGTGAATACAAGGAATACCTGTCTCTAACCTTCCCTTTTTAGGGAAGGTTATTGGATGGGTAGTGGCTCGTCAGCTCCAAGTGTGTTTGGATGGCATTGGTTTTCTTGATCCCGTGCAGTCTGGTTTTTGCCCAGGTTACGGCATGGAGACAGTGCTTGTGGTCTTGGTTGACGACCTCCTCATGGAATTGGACAAGGGTCACATGACCCTGTTGGTCCTATTAGATCTATTGGTGACCTTCGACACTGTTAACCATGAGTTGTTGGTGACTTGTCTTCAGGACCTCGCAGGGGTGGACGGAACCGTTTTACAATGGTTCGTCACCTCAAGGTTAGACTATTGCACTGCGCTCTGTGTGGGGCTGCCCATGGTGATGGTTTGGAAGCTACAGGTAGTGCAGAATGCGGTGGCCCATCTCCTCAGAAGGATGGACTGTAGGAAGCACATAACACCAGTGCTCCAGCGTTACACTAGCTGCTTATTGTCTTCCGGGCCCACTTCAAGGTGCTGGTGTTGACCTTTAAAGTCCTGCATGGTTTAGGTCCTACTTATTTGAGAGATCACCTCACCCCCAGGCCCCTGGTCAGCCCCCGTGGTTGTCCGGGGGCACTCTCCTGGAAATCCCACACTGTCAACAAATTCGGACAGACAGAAGGGAATTCTCAGCGCTGCGTCATCACTGTGGAATTCTCTCCTGGTGAAGGTGCACCTCAGTCCAAATCTTCTCACCTTCCATCAAAATTATAAGACCTGGCCCTTCTGCCAGGCATTTGGCAGGGAAGAGGGGAAGGGTGGGAAGAGCTTGTAGGATTAGGTGGGTGGTTTTTTGTTTTTGTTTTTTGCACTAGGAAGTTTTTTTGGCACACACTAAGTTTTTTTTAATTATTGTTTTAATATCTATTTTAATGTGTTAATGTGTTTATATTTTTTGCTATTTTATATATATATATAAAATATACATAAAACAATATATATTATTTTGTAAGCCGCCCCAAGTTATTTGACACAAGAGGGGCGGGGTAAAAATACAAATATAAATAAATAACAACAGCACCTTGAATTCTGCCCAGAAAGCTATAGACAGCCAGTGCAGACTACGGGGCACCGATGTAATGTGCTCCCGGCAGCTCGTCCCTGAAAGGAGCCAAGCCGTCGCATTCTGCACCAGTTGCAGCTTCTGAACAGTCACCAAGGGCAGCCCCACGTAGAGTGCATTGCAGTAATCTAGCCTCCAAGTCACAAGACTGGCCAGCCATCATCACTTCAGTCTTGTCAGTATTCAGCTTCAAATCGGCTCACCCTCATCCAGTCCCTGACAGGCTAGCAGCCATACTTATTAAAATAAGTAAATAATCCCCAACGTAAGGTCTGGTGCCCCAGTGGAGTTACACTAAGGGTGAAAACAGAAATTATGGCTGTGCGGTGGCGGCCCACCCTGGCTCAGAAACCTGTGGTGGACATGGTCTAGACTGGGTCAGGGTACCAAACAGACATGCCTGGGGTGCCAGGGAGCATGCTGAACATGCAGCTGGCCGGCCCTGCCCCTCATTGCAACCAGCGACCTGCCCCCTGCCATGATGGGCAGCCATGGAGGCCAATGACAGCCAGCCATGGCAGTCCATGGTGGACCCGACCTGGGCCATGTTGGCAACCCAGACACAGACATGATAGCTCACTGTGGCCTGCTTTGGCCTGGTCGGGTGGGTCTTAATCTGGGCTGTGACTTCACAGGGTTCCCAAGGTCAGAGCCCAGGCTAGCTGCAAACATGGCCCGGGGCAATCCTGGGCCAACATCTGGCAGTGCCTTCACAGACACGCAGGTGAGGTCCGGTCCCAAGCGAGCTACAACAGGCTGCTGTCACATCTGTTTTTACCTAAGAAGAGCTTTAATTCATAATTATTATCCTTTTTAAGTCTGGCCTCTGCATATACCCCTGCTTAAGCTGCAAGGACTACAATATTAATACACAATGTTGTTGTACATGGTCTCTTGCCAAATGTCTATTACAGGAAGAAGGAACTGGTCCTTTAATGTTCAAGCTCCAGAGAAATCTAGTGTTTTGAAGGGGCATCTGGAAAGTAAGGAACTGTCAAGACAATTCCCGAGTAAAGTTGTTTGGATGCTTGCTTGGTTTGATTGGCTTGGTTCTAGCCAGAGAGGTAAGGGCTGGTGAAAATCCAGTCAGCTGGAGTGCAGACGTGCATAGTTAGATGGCTGAGATGCAGGAGAATATCCATTTCAGATAGGGGCGTTTTCCCAGACGCAACTTTACTTCCCTGCTTTCTGATAATGCATTCAGTTTGCTGTTGTGCAAGATTATGGCCGTTTTTAAATAGGCACAGCTGGGGGACAGGTCTGTGTGATGTGCGTCCGGTAAATGGCGGGGGGCTTCAAACCATCTGGGATGGGTGTGGCCTTACCCACCCACCATCAACTCCTGCCCCCACACGGAGCATCCCGGATTTTCCCCCAATGCTCTGTGCATGGGCATGAGTGGGCGGTATGTGGGTCACGGGAGTGCACACCCACCCATGTTGCCTTTAGATGGGCACTCTGGTGGGTGAGGGGACCTCCAAGGGCATGTCTCATTTAAAAATGGCCAATGTTTGGATGGGGCCCAAAACAAAATCCTGCATCCCAAGACCTTCTAAACTATAAAAAAAATATATAGATCTGGAACTGTCCTTTGCTGCTGACCTACCTTTAGAAAGGGCCAAACCAAAAAAAATGAGTCTGAATGAGTCTATGTTTCCGGAGTCTGGCATCTGAACTCTCCTCAATGTCTAATATCTTGCTCGTTGGGCTTCCTCTGTAATACAAAGTTTACGGACCAAATTCTGTTGTGACAAATGCAGTGGTGCATATTCAAAATGAACTGCCAAATTCCTTCCTGGGGAAGTGAGTCAAATTCAATTTAACCCCAGGGCAAAGGGGCCCATAAAATAGATCTAGTTTGCACTGTGAGGGTATTGTGCAAAATGTGTGGGGCATCTACAGGCCTCTCACCTGACCTGAGCCCAAGACCTGACTGGTCCTATTGGGTTCAGGTTGGGCCAGGCACGCTCTCACAGTGCTCTGTAGGGGTGTGGCCATATTAGAAAGGAGGTTGGGAATGGCTTATCCCCGCCCTTTTCTGATATAGTCCTGTGGAGCATCTGGATACAATGGGGCTCTTCCGTGGGGGTGGTGCCGCACAAATACACTGGCCCAGGCTCCCCTGAAAGCCCAGCTGCATTGTGCCTAATGCACTCAAGTTCAGGTCGGGCTTGGGCCCAAATTTTTGGCCCAAGCAGGATTTTAGCAGCAGCTATTTCCCACCCCACTCACACCCCATGTATAGCACTGCTTCCTTCTCTGCAGCAGTTCTGCTCCCTCTGCTTTATTCTGAACACATTATTAAATAAAATCAATATTCTTTAATCTTTTTTTTTTTAACTGAGGAGTCTGTGAGGCAGCCCGTGAAGACAGAGTATTCATGGCTTATTAGACACCCATTCTCCAGACAGCAAACCTGTGCATGAAGGGGAGTGGAAGCAGGTCACGATAAGATGGTGGCTGGACCAGCAAGAAGTGAGAGCAGCACTGTCAGGCTCAGGCGGATACCTGAAAAGAGCTTGATGTTAGTGCCCATGAAACTGCCAGTAGCTCGGAGTCCTGAGTTAGTTAACGCGTCTCAAGAGGAGACAAGGCACTGTGAAGGAGGCCAAATTCCAGTGAGCTCTTTGTGCCAATGCTTTTTTGTATGGAGATGTTTAACAGCTTTCTGACTCAGTGACACTGGAAGCAGCATGAAGACCTAAACATGCTCTTTTGTCAGTTAAACACATAGGAAACTTTCCGGCAGCAGGGCCTAACTCTGCTCGCACCAGTATCAATGATGAAACGCCCAATGACTTTTTCGAAAGCATTGCCGACTCCTGGCTTTATTAGCACGCAGCCATACAAAACCAAGTGCGTACAAAAGAGATCTCCACCAGCATTGAAATCGTAGTACTGGACGGCAGAGGGGGTCGCAAACCCCTTGCCCATATAGTGCCCACTGTTCACAGCTAGATATGTAAAAAAAAGTTGCGAGTGCCCCTCCCCTAAATGCCCCCAGCAATAGGAGTCTCTGATCATTGGTTTAACAGAAAAATAGCCATAAGAACAGTCCACAGGCAGCTCCGCCTCCAGAGAGGTATCCCATCACCGCACGCCTCTCGCCATGCTGAGCCAGCTGCCATTGCACGAGGGAAGGTCCATAAGGGTGTCAGCCCCAGTTGTAGAAATAGATTTTCTGCCAAGCTGGCAAGTAATGCATCAGCGGCCGTGTGACTAAGTCAACTCCAGGAACATAATTAGTCAAGAGGTTTAGCAAGAAGAGGATCCTGCCCTCAGAGTATCGGTCGTAGAAGGGAGATCTCAGCAGGTAGCAGAGCAGCAAGATGGTCCGGCGTCTCAGTTCCATGCGTTCTTGCCTGTTCAGCTCTTTCATATCACTCAGTAAGCTCAGGCTGGTGATATCCAGGATCCCTGAGAGGAGTCAGGGATTTCATGATCTCTGGGCCCACACTCCTAAATGCAATAAATGGAGCACTGGGAGGGTTATGTAGATAGATTCCGCAATAGTTCCCTGAAGGCCCAGGAGAGTGGAAGTCTGGTCCATTTCCTCTGCTTCTCTTCCCTCTGTTGGGGAGTCTCCCAGTGCCTGGACTGGAGGGATTGGGTGCTCTCAAGGGACTGCAGTATGCGGCTGGAGCGACTCCCCACATAGATCTGTTCTGTCTCTGCTGGGCTGCCCTCAATGTTTTCTAACTGGAACAGCTGTCCCCTGCCCAGCGGCACAATGTGAGGAGATGTCTGGATACCAGTTTTGTACCACAGCAAGAGCAGGAGGCGCAGGATGGCTTTAGCAAGTTGGATGAGGACGATGATGGCCCATCTTCCCATCTTGCCCCACACCTAGGCAGCCCCCATCTCAGCAAAGACCTCCACACATTCGAGCACACTCAGCCAGGTCAGCAGCCTTGGCTTGGAAAGTGATACAGACAGGGACTGCTGTAGCTCTTTCTGAAGGATCCAGTCATTCAACAGCACCAACAGGTTGGAGGCAGAGTACACAGGTTCAGACAGCCCATGAGAATTAGAAACGCGACCTGACAGCAGGTAGGAGAGGCCCCCCACGGTGCCCTGTAGCTGGGTGGTGACTGCCGGATGTCGCTTCACATACTTCTGGTAGCGGTGACAGAGAAGCCGTAGTCTCTGCACTGGCCTGGATGCGGCCGTGATTCCCAGGAACCCCCTCTCCCTTTGCAAGCACTTCCAGGTAAAACTCTTCTCCCTGGCCTGCCCCTCACCCCATGACTTTAAAGAAAGAAGGGTCAGACCCCCTTTCATTCATCAGGGGACCTGCTACAAGAACTGGGTTCTATCTAGGGTTGAAACAAGAATCAATTTGTTTCTCACAAAATCTCATGAAGAATTGAGACTCGTTACTGAGATCTCAGGATCATTTCAGTAACTGTTTGAGATTTTTGCTGAGAAGCTCATCAACCTTTACCATTTACCCCGATTTACTATGTACCGTATACCGATTTACTGTGTACTGCTTACCGTGTTTGTCCCAGTAATGCGCATGTGCAGAATGGCCACCACAGCTGTTCTGCGCATGCACAGTCCTCTTCCAAGATGGCGCCAGCAGTGCTGCCACCATTTTTGAAAAGGGTAGCCATTTTGTGCATGCGCATTAGCGGGATGGACACGGTACACGTAAATCGGTATACAGTACACAGTAAATCATGGTAAATGGTAAATTGAGAAAAATTCTTGACTGAGAGCGTTGAAAACTGTTTTTTTCCCCGATGATCAATTCACGCTAAAATGAGTCGAGAACTGTGATTCTCGGTGAGAATTGAGAGAAAATTGAGACTGAGTTTCAGCAGTAGTTCTATCTGCATGTTGTGGGTGGAAATCATAATCCCAGTGAGTCAAATCTCAGTGGGGAGGAGAAATCTACTTATTTGGAAAAGATTTCATGGCGCCGTTTTCATCCACCGCCTGAACCAAACTTCCCAGTATCTCTCTCGTGTGCAGTCTCCTTTGGAAAGTGAACGAATGTCCTCCTGCTCTAAAATGGAATCCTTAAAGAGACATGCTTGCTCCCATTTGTCAATAGAGAGGGGAGGGGAAAGAAGAATCTTCCAAATCCACATGTGATTCATGAAGAGAAGACTTACTATGCTTCCCAAAGGTTCAGATGCCATGGAAAGTGGAATTCTCCAAAATCAGCACTCACCCACCATCCCTGAAGTAGAATCTTCTACTAGTTGCTGAGAATCAGGCCTCCCACTCTCATGAAATGTATTTTTCCAAGAGCAAGCCCCACCCTTACCCATCGTGAAATCGAATCATTCAAAGCCAGCTCTCTCCTGCAGTCACCTGCCACCTCAGCTTTATTCACTGCTCAATGTTCTAGGGGTTAACCACAGTCTAAGCAAAAGGTGGAGATGGCTCCGAGGGAAAGGAACCCTAACTCTGCTCCTGTGATTCCAAAATGTCAAGGCTGATGTGTGAAGGGAGAACAACAGTCAGCCTGGATTCTCTGAAGCTGGAGACATCGACCCTGCAGGACTGAGAGTAACAAAGGCCTAGGCCTGATGTGAGCTAATTTAATGCTAGACCCACCATGCAAGTAACAGTTAAACCAAAAGATGTCATCATTTAGTAAAGGAAAAGACCCGAGTCACCAGAGGGACACTTGAATGGTACTGACAGCAGAAAGGTGCTCAACATGCTGGCAGGCTGCTAGGCCTTGCAATGCTTAGCAGACCGAGATTTGGCCCCTGTCAATGCAGATAATGGAAACAACCAGAGCCATAATAATCCACAAGATAGCATCTTCAAAGAGGAAAGGGAGAAAAGGTCAGAAAATGTTGGCATCAGATGGCAGAATGGAGAAAACTGCTCCTCACATTCTGCTTCCCTTGCTAAGCAAAGTGCCCTTCTCCCTGCTCTTTTAAAAAAATCTATCCATGTCAATGCTATCAGCTATAACAAATGCTGAAGCAAGAGGTATGTTGCGCTGGATGCCCCTTGTTTCTGACATGTTGAAATGCAATCAGTCTTCCTCACAGAAGATGGTGACGCAAAACCTCTCAAACCTACACTTCACGAGTAATAAATGTGGCATCACCATAGACTGATAGAAAGGGGCAATGCCAGAAAGCTTATAATATAAAGAATGAATGTTATACAGCCAAGAATTTAAGAAATAAGTGGCTGAGATGCTAACAAGAATAAGTAATCTCTTTAAATTTATCTACCGTACTGGAGGCCTAGAGGTTATCAAATGTTGTCCTTGTCTTTAAAAAGGATGTGAGGTTCACCTTGGGAAAAATAGTAGGACTTTCTTTTGTACCAAATTGGTTGAAATGATAATTAAAGACAATCAAATTATGAAAACACCCATACTAACATACTATGAAAGTAAGCACAGCTTCTGAATAGGAAAATCATGCCTCTCTAATCTATTTAGAATGCTTTCAGCATGGCAACAAAATAGCCAGTAAAGGAAAGCTAGTAGTTATAACTTATTTACACTGTTGTAAGAAGTGGTCTCAAACCCCCAAATACATGTCACCCACTGGCCTAATGTAAGAGGCCTCATAACATGAGCATGGAACAATCCTTTATAATTATTAAGCTTTATGTCGACACAGAATTCACTTATAAAATGTTGACCCAAATTCTACAAGAACATGTTTTGGATAAGACGTGGTCACCCCGATAAGGGAGCACAGACAGCATCCTGGCACTCCACCACATAAATAAATGATTAGGAGTTATGTGACTGAGGAAGTTGTAAAGTGATTAATGAGTAACATAACCATGATGACAGGGGTTTAAAATTGTGGGATCTAATAAAAAATGCCAAGTAAAGAGCTGTCCAGCTCCCAGTGAAGTCAATGGAAGTTTAGCCCTTGACTTCAATGGGAGCTGGATTGCACCATTAAGAGTCTTATTTGTTTGACGTTTAAAAATTAGAACCAGAATACATCCTGACTAAACAAATATGCAAAATGGGTGATGTGTACACTTTATGTGTTGAAAGTTAATTGAATCCTTAGGGTAGGCAAACACTTATTGGCTGGAGAGAAGGATGGCAACCAAGGAGAAATGGGATAAAAGGAAAGGATTGATGGCTTGCAATTTTGAAGCAAGTCAGGAGAAGCAAGGGTGGGAGGATGAGAAAGATGCAAGAGTCAAAATCTGTGAGGAGTTCAGCTGGTGTGAAAGCCCCCTATGCGGCTTTGCTGGAGATCACCTGGAAGAGTACAGAGCTGGATTTCCCTGCTCTGTACTGTAATCTTCTGGATGATCTCCAGCAAAGCCGCACGGCGGGTTGGGGGTGGCGGCTTTCACACCGGACTAACTCCACTCAGATTTTGGCTTGCCGGAGCCAAAACCTACATAGGTGTGAGTGTGGTCTCAGACATCCTGAAATTTCATTTTAATAAAGGCAAAACTTGATGAAGTTCAAAACTGACTCTGAATCTTTTTATTTAATTTATTTATTTATTTATTTATTTAAATGTATATGCTACTGTGGCAGAGTCCAGCCACAAGATGGCGCCTAGGCCAAAAGAGACACACAAAATTGCAGCCTGAACTGGCCATAAAATGGCACCCGATGAGGGAATATATGGAAAAAGGGAACTGGCCCTTTAAACCATCTTAGAGACATAAGACCTATATAAAGGCCCTGCTGAAGTCAGAGAGGGCAGTCTGTGGAGGAACGCTGAAGGGAATACAGCTCACCTAGGAACAGGCTGTCCAAGGACTGAAGTCCAGAAGAGAGACTGAGCATCAGCCCATGCAAGGACTACTAGAGTGTGAGGCTTCTTGAAGGGAAGCAGGCCTCACACTGACTGGACTATACTAACCAGGTGGAATCAAACCTTATACCCTATAGATTGTTTAGAGGGAGCCACTTTTGTATGGGAGAAGTTGTCAAGTTGGTGGGTAAAGAACTGGCTGTAGGGTTGTGTGCAGAGGCCAGCTATCAAATTTAGGTACCCAGTCTTTAGCTAAAGTGGGGTGCTGCAGGGCACCTCGAATTCTTGTCCAGGGATCCAGAGCTAGTTCCTTGAAATCCGACTGACAAGGGTCCCCTGTGACAGCCACCCTTTCCATTAAGGCTCAGGGTGTCTTACAATCAATAAAAACATCTTTAAAATCTCCTTAACCCACCCTCCTGCAAAAGAAACCCTTTTCCTACCCCCCACTCAATTCCACCCAACCCTATCCCTGCCTACCAAATGCCTGGCCAAACAGAAAGATCTTGCATCATTTCCAGAAGATGAGCAAGCTTGGGCTTAGATGAATCTCTAAGGTGAGGAAGTTTCATAATTGTGGGGCAGCCACTGAGAACGCCTCTCCGCGTGCCCTGGCTATAGAAACTTCACAGGAAGATGGTACCAGCAAGAAGGCTCTCCAGGCTTATCTCAGTGGCCATGACGGGACATGAGGAAAGAGGCGGTCTTTCAGATACCTGGGGCCATACCTCTCAAGTGTCCTGCATTTTCCAGGACATCTCTGAGTTAACACCTCTTTTGTTATCTGCCTGGCAGTCATGGAAAACTGCTGCTGAGTCTCTAGGAAGGGAGGTGTGAAAGACAGAAATTTGCAAGCCATCAATGGAACAAGTCAGGGATTTTAAAGCAGAGATGTCCTGGAAAATCCAGGACACCTGAGATGTATGCCTGGGGTCCAAGCCATTTAGGGCTTTGCAGGTCAAAACCAGCCACCTTGAATTGTGCCTGGAAAGCTATTGGCAGCCAGTGCAGACTCTGGAGCACCGGTGTAATGTGCTCCTGCTAACCTGCCCCAGACAGAATATGGGCTGCCATGTTCACCACCAACTGCAGCTTCCAAACAGTCATCAAGGGCAGCCCCACACAGAGAGCACTGTCAAAGGGTACTTTCAGACGTTACGGGCGGCCGGTTCACCACAGCGAACCACCAGGGGGGGCGAACAGCGCAACCACGCCCGGGGGTTGGAAAACGACCCAAACAGACGTGCCGGGAACGGGACCACGGCCCGGAACCGGGCCGCACCATCACGGCCCGTGGCAGCACAACAGACGTGCAGCCGAACCCCCGGCGGGCGCTAAACCCCCACAAGGCACCGGGCAGGGGCGGGACACAGACATGGCCGACTGAGGGCAAACGAAGCCACAAGGCACACAAGGGAACGCCCACACAAGGGAAACGGGAAGGGAGGGGGGAAGAGCGAGAACAGGCTGACAGCCGGCTCACACAGCGGTCCCGCAGCAGGGCACAATGCACGGCCACACGCCCACGCACACACACACACACCAGGGAAAGGCCGGGAAGGGGGGAAGGGGCGCCCGGAACACCCCACCCGGAACACCGGCAGGGAGGGGGGGGCACCACCACGGGGCAAGGCACAGACAGCAGCAACCCCCACCCCCACACCACCCCAGTCCAGTCCAGTCCAAGGAGGTGCCCCCACAGGAACAGAGGCAGTCTCGGGGGGGGGGGGCGGACCCCCGGAGCAAGGCACGTTGGGGGCCCCCAAAGCACAGCGAGGCCGGCGGAGGGGCGCCAGGAGGAGGAGGAAGGGGGCCCCACAGTCAAAGGCTGGCACAGGCAGGGCAGCCGGGTCCAGCGGTGCTCCTCCGCAGCACCAGCGACGCTCAGGCAGCACCCACGGAGTCACGGGGATGGAGGGGGCCCAGGACCACGGCCAGGGGCAGCAGCAAGCAGCGAGGCGGGCGGGAGCTCACCGAGGTGGGGTCCGCAGGTCGGGAGCGGCCAGCGGGGACCAGGGCCCCCCCCCGGGCCGGGGCGGGAGCCCACACGGGGGCACCACGCCGGGGGGGGCAGGCCAGCGACGCGGGGCTCACGGGCCGCTGCCGGGGGCCCCGCTGGCCCGAGGGCCCGGGTGGCCCGCCCGGTGGACCAGGTGGGGCCAGTGCAGCATGCCCCGGCGGTACCCCTGCAAGGACATGTAGTGGGCGATCAGGTAGTAGGCCTCGAAGGGATCGGGCATGGTGAGGGCCAGCTGCACATCCACACGCGCCCACACCGCCAACAGGGATGACATCTCCACCGCGGAGGGCTCCGGCACACAGCAGGCAGCAGAAGGGGGCCACGGAAGATGCCCCAGCTCCAGAAGCCGCTGGAACGCCGCCCCACGGGTGCGCTGGTACCCACGGGCCCCGTGAACACAGGAGAAGTAGCTCACGGCCAAGGCAGGGCCACCCTCGGCCAGGCACTCCGAGTAGGCGCCCAGACCACACACCACCAGCGCTGACACGGTCTCCGAGGCGCTCCAGGGCACATGGGCGCACAGCACCTCCGGGATGCGCCCCTCGGGGAAACGAGCCAGCCCCAGGGCCTCCGCATGCAGCCGGCAATCACGGGCGCTCACCACATGGCCAAAGTAACGGAGCCCGGAGCTCAGGCTCTCGTAGGCACCTGCACGGCTCCCCGGCCCGGCCAGGAGCAGCTGCACGGCAGGGGTGTGCCACAGGTCGCACAGAGACATGGTCTCGCGGAAGGCCCAGATATGGGGGGCCCCTTGGGGGCCGGACAGCGGGAGCCCCATGGATGGGCAGCCAGCCATGGTCCAGCACAACAGGGAATGGGACACGGAGCCCGGAGGGCACACAGACTGCCCAGGGCCGGGAGAGGCTCGGCCCGGCCCCCGGGACAGGGAACACGGGCCCGCACCGCAACATTGTAGCACAACAGAGCGAGGCGTGGGGTGCGGGCCCGGCACAGCTGCAGAGAACAACAGCGAGCTCTCTGTCTGCCTAATCGCACCTTCAAGGCCATCCCGCTACAAACAGCGAGGGGAGGGGGCCCGGGGTGCTGGGGGCGGGAGCAGCCGGAACGCACCGGCACAGGGCGCGCGCAGGCCCGCGAGGCCGACCCCCGGGCGGAGCCACCAGCACCGGGCCGCCATAAGCGCTCCCAGCCCCCACCGGGGCCCCAGCACCATGGAGCGCGATAGGGCAGGTGGGAACTGGATGTTCCTCGCGCTCGCGGCTGAGTGGCACCGTGACCACACTGAGCAGCTGTGCCTCCTGACCGAGAGGGTGCACCTGGCCGTCCGCCTGCGCTATGTCCTGGCCCTGCGGGCTGGCGTGCGCCTCCGGGGCCAGCAGGCCCGCAGGAGAGTCCGTGCCCGGCTCAGGGCTCGGCGCCGGGCCTGGGGGGCGTGGCTGGCCGCCTGCCGGAGCCTCACCCGGCCCGCTGCGCTCCGAGGGGCCGCGAGGCGGTTCCGCTGGGCAACGCAGACCCTCCGCCGGGCAGCGCTGCTGGCTATGCCCATAGCGCGGAGCCTATGGGTCACGGAGCGGCCCCAGGCCTGGTGGGAGCGGGCCCAGGCCCACTGGGGGGAGGCCGAGTGGGGGTCCCACTTCCGGATGGGCAAGGCCACCCTGCTGCGCCTAGCGGAGCTCCTCACGCCCTGGCTGGAGCGGCAGCACACCTCCATGCGGGAGCCCATCCCCATGGTCCAGCGGGTGGCCATAGGGGTCTGGGCCCTCGCAACGCCCGACTCCTGCCGCTCCGTGTCCCAGCACTTCGGGGTGGGGCTCAGCACGGTCGCCTGCATCGTGCGGGATGTGTGCGAGGCTGTGGAGGGCGTGCTCCTCGACAGGACCATCCAGCTCCTGGACCAGGGCGCTGTGATGGCTGGCTTCGCGGCCGGGGGCTTCCCGAACTGCATCGGAGCCGTGGACGGCACACACATCGAGATCCTGCGCCCGGCCGCGGGGGAGGCCCTGGAGTATGTGAACCGGCACGGATACTACTCCCTGCACCTGCAGGGGGTGGTGGACCACCGGGCCCGCTTCATAGACATCTACACGGGCAACTCCGGCCGGAGTCACGACGCCAGGATCATGACCATCTCCCCCTTCTATGCCCGCATGTACCGGGGGGACTTCGCGGACATGGGCATGAGGTGGATCGAGGGGGTTCCCATGCCCCCCTGCATCCTGGGGGACCCCGCCTACCCCCTGACCCGCTGGCTGATGAAGGTCTACCCTGTCCCGAGCACCCCTGCGGAGCAGGTATACAATACCCGCCTGTGTGCGAGCCGGACCGTGGTGGAGCGTGCCTTCGGGGCCCTGAAGCAGCGCTGGAGGAGTATAGCTGGCCGCCTGGACTTCACCGTCCCCACCTCCGCCCTGGTGATCGGTGCCTGCTGCGTTCTGCACAATGTGTGCGAGACCGAGGGGGCGGCCCTGGAGTACCCCGAGCCCCACCGGCCCCCCGGTCCTGTTCCCCTGTACGTGAACGCAGGGAACCCCCGGGAGTACCGGTATGCCAAAAGGATCCGGAACGCCCTTGCAACCCACATCGCCCGGGGGGGCCCGCTGTGAGGGCCTTCCCGCCCCTGGGGGCCCCACCCCCCGTTCCGTGCCAATGCCCCTGTACACGCGGTCCCACAGCCCTGTCCCCCCCACAAACGGGCCGGGGACAACTGTCTCTTTACAACACTTTATTGCCCACACAGTTCACACAATCACCCTGTGCCCCCTCCCCACCCCCGTGCCCGTGACCCCGTCCACCACCCGCCCTCATGTGGCCCTCCCCCTCCCCCCCCTTCCCACCATCCCCCCGCGTTTCCTGGGCCGACCCCTCGTGCGGCCGCTTGGGCCCACCGAGCTCTGGGAGCTCCCCTCCCCCCCACTGTCCGTGTCCCCTGCCGTGTCCTGGGCCGGTCCCGGCCCCGGCAGGGGGCCGGGCGGCGGATGGGCAGCTGTGCCCGGTGCCCCGGTCGCGCCCCGGGGGGGCTGGACCCTCCGGAGGCCCGGGGGCACTGGGAGGCGCATGCGAGGGCCCTGGGGCCGGGGGGGCGCCAGGGGCGGCAGGGCTGGGCCCGGGGGCGCCGAGGGGCCCGGCATGGGGACCTGGGCGGGCAGGGCGCCCGGAGGTGCGCCGGCCATCACGTAGGCACACATGGTGCCCGCATGCAGGAGCAGGGAGGTCCCAATGTCGTGGGACCTGTCCATCTTTGCACTGTGCTCCCGCACCATGCCCTGTATGTCCTGCCGGAGGCCCCTGAGCAGCCCCTGCTGCCGCTGGTGCTCCCGGCGCTCCCGCCTCCGCTCCAGGCGCACCTCCGCCTCCAGCCGGCGGTCTGTCTCCAGGGCCTTCTCCATGGACCGCTCTATGGCCGCCTCCATGCGGTCCACGGAGGCGATCATGCGCTCCCCCTGTTCCTCCGCCCTGCGGACGATGTCCTCCGCTTGCTCCTCCCTGCGCCTGCGGACCCGCGCCCGGTACTCCCGCATCCGCTGGGCTGGGGCCGCGGCCGGCGGAGGCGCCGCGCGCGGGGGCTGCCCTGTGGAAATGGGCGGGTGGGTCAGTGCAGGGCCCTGTCCCCTAGCGGGGTCGGGTCCCGGGGCCCCCTGCCCCCCCTCCCCCACTGAGGCCGGAGGCCCCCCTGGGCTGGCGCCCGGGGGGCCCTCCCGCCATCCCAGCCCTCCCGCCTTACCTGGGTCCGGCACCTGCTCTCCTGTGCCCTCCGCGGGGGCCTGCACCGTCTCGCTGGCCCGGTCCTGGGGCTCCCCATGTCCTGCGGGCGGGAGAGGGGGGAGCGGGTGAAGGGGGCTGGTTGTGGCCCCTGCAGCAGGGCCCCCACCCCCGCCCCTGCCACCGGCCCCCTGGTCTTGCCCCCCCCTGCCCTGGGGGCCCGCTTACCCTCTATGTCCGTCTCCGAGCCTTCGGAGCCCGGCGCCTCACCCTGGGAGTGCTCCCCCTGGGACCACTGGCTGAGGGTGGTGAAGGTGCCGACCTCCGACTCCGCCTGGCCGGCCCGGCGTTGGGATGTCTCCGGGCTGCTGCTGGGGGGGGGCCTTGGGGCTTCTGCGGGTCCCGGGTGGTCCTCCTGGGGGTGGGGGTCCCCTGAGCTCGTGTCTACCGGGCGGGCGGCGAGGGGAGGGGGTACCTCGGCCCGCTCCCTGCCCTGGACCACAGCGCTGCCCACCAGGCGTGGGGCAACGATGGAGCCCTTCATGTGAAGGATGCGGTCCAGGGCATCGTAGTAGGGGGCGGTGCGGGCCCCGTGGCCGGAGCGGCTGTTATTGTCCTTGAGGGCCTTGTACCCCCTCTTGAGCTCCTTGGCCTTCGAGCGACACTGGTTGACAGTGCGCTCGTGCCCCGCCGCCTCCATGTCGCGCACGATGTCCCGGTAGACATGCTCGTTGCGCTGGTTTATTGCGAGCTCCACCTGGTACTCGAGGGTCCCCCAGATCCGTATGAAGTCCCGGGTCTCCTGGAGGCCCCACTGTCCCCCTCTGTGATAGGCCTTCCTCCGGCTGGGCCCCTGCTGTTCCTCCTCCCGGTGCAGCTCATGCTGCACCTGCCTCTGCTCCTCCTCCACCTCCTCCTGGGGGTGCGCCTCCGGGGGCCGGGGGCCGGGCTCCTCCTGGGGCTCGTCCGCCCGGGCCGACTTTCGTGTCTGGGGGGGGGAAGGGGGGTGGTTGGTTGCTGGGTGAGGGTGTGGGCCCTCTCGGGGGCCCCCTGCCCCCCTGCCCTCCGCCCGGGGTCCCCCTGCCCCCCTGCCTTCCGCCCGGGGTCCCCCCGGCCCCCTCCACAGGGGGTTCCCCTGTGCCCCCTGTTCCCCTCCCAGTGGGTGCCCTTACCCGTTTCCTGGGTGCCTCCTGTGGGCCTGTTCCGGCCGCTGTCCCCGGGGCGGCGCGACCCGGCTGCAGCTGTGGTTGGTGTTCCCGGGGCGCCTCCCTGGTCGGGTGCTCCCGTGTGCCCCCTTCCTGCACCTGTGCCCCCTCCGCCTGCATCGCTGGGCCTGGCTGCACGTCCTCCGCCTCCTGTCCCGCCGCTGTCGCTGTTCGTGCCTCCGCTCTCTTCCGCTTCCCTCCTCGCTCCATCCCGCCACGCTTGCTTGCTGCTGCTCTCGCTTTAAATCTCCCTCCGGTGTTTGTGTTGGTGCTGGTTGCCTGGCAGCGACGCTGCGTGCCTCGTCCCCGGCCGGGGCTCCATTTTTTTGGTTCCGCTGGGGGATTGGCGTCCAGACGTTACTTTTGCTTGGTTCCCTGTGGGGGTTGGTTTGACCACGCTTCCCGAGACCTTCCCCCGGCTAGCCCGGGAAGCGTGGTTCAAACTGACCCCATGTGGGTATTGAGCGTGATGAACATCTGGCGCACGCCGTTCAGACGTTCCGGGCCCTTTGGCCCCGCGGGGGGGTTGAGCGTGGTTCAGTGTGGTTCACCGTGATCTCGTAACGTCTGAAATCACCCATAGTCTAGCTTCAAGGTTACGAAGGTATGGACGATGGTGGTCAAATCCAAATCTGATTAAAAAAAGATTGCAGCCTTCCAACGACATGTGATTGGTGAAAAGCGCTCCCAACCACCACCGCAACCTTGTGATCCAGGCACAGCAGCGGATCCAAGAGCACCCCAAGGCTGCAAACCTGAGGGACCAAAGAAGGCCAAATGCCATCAATAACGGGGTGCTTCAGTGTCTCTAGTAATATGTTACAACAGGATTTTCAAAAAGTTTGACAAAACCTTTCACAAAAGGATGCGAGGGTGCTTAAGCAGTCACAGTGGGAGAGGTTAAAGTTGGTCACCCAGTAAGAACAGGCTAAGATAGAGAAAACATCAAGCAGAAACAGGTGATCGGTTTCCATCATGGCAGGAAGGCTAGCACTTGAGGTACTGCAAGGGTCTACTCTGTACTATAACTGGTGTTTAATATATTCATTCATGACCTGGAAAAGGGCATGAACAGTGAGCAGGCAAAATATATCTGTGTCACAGGACTACATTTTCAGGCATTTATCTGGATAATGAGAACACCCAGAGTTATATTAGATAGGATAAAAAGCATAATGGACATAGACATGATTCAGAGCAAAAGGCAAACTCTTACTGCCTGGGGTTAGAAAGAAAGCTCTCCTATGGGGCAAGATTTTTCAGAGTTGTCCATTATGAGAATTTTTGATGTTTTTTTGCAGTATCTGCACTGGGTTCTTGTGATGCCCCCTTTTGTACCATGGATCTGAGTAGCCCTGAAAATGAGCACCCGCTGAAACAAGCAAACCCACTGAAACTGAACCGTCAGGAAAGGCATGGGGGACAGGCTCTCTTGGCTTCCTCTGATGTGGCCATATCGTGACCTCATAATGCTCCACAGTTGGTGGGATCACATCAGAAAGGGAGTGGGGAGCTTGCTTTGCCCCTCCCCCACCTGACATGTGTCCCCCCCCCCTGAGGATAAGGGGTTTTGAAATAAGGGGTATCCCTTGAAATAAGGAATGCCGCCTGCTACTGCTGTTGTGCAATGGATACACTTACATTCTGCATTGCAGCTGTCTCTCTTCTCAGGTACGGGTGTCAGAGAGGAATAAATAGTGTGTGGACAGAAAGGAAGAAGGGTGGATGCACTTAGCTTGAATCCTGGTGCCTCACAGAGATGACACAGTATTTATTCGCCAAGCTTGCAAAGCTGCCCATGCCAGTCCCAACCCATGGGTCAAAACATTTCCATTACAACCTCAGCTCCAGTCAGTACTGTAAAGGGATGTTCTTTTTGCTGCTGCTTCTCACTTTATACTGGAACAATGGTAGATGAAGGTCTAGTTTAGCCAATAATCCAAACTGACTGTGCCCTGTTGAGCATGAGTTCCTTCCTCCACATTGTCCGAGATAGCAGCCTTTTCAATTACATGGCTCCACAAGGCTAGCCGTTCTTTGGACCAGTTTAGAGGTTGGAGTTTGGAATGTTGATTGCACAGCACCCAACCAAGATCCAGATCAGGGTGGGGAACCTTTTCCATCCTGTGGGCCATTCTGAAAATTAGTAAAAGGTCCATGGGCTGGGTAGGATATGAGGGCAGGGTTGGATGCAGATCATGGATCTATGCCATGGATCCATCCCCTACCCATGAAAGCATTCCCTCATCTACACTCCCTTCCCCTGAGCTCACTCTTTCAGTTGGATCCAGGAACTGGAAAGCGGCCAATTGAAAAACAGTCAAAGGCCAGATTTGGCTTACTGGTCAGAGGTTCCTCACCCCGAGATCCTCAATTGGATGTCAAAATCCCATGCTGGAATGCTCAGATGGATGTTTACATGGTACTCAGACTAGGCACTTTAATGCCTAAGTGCAAATTTACACTTCCTCTCCAGTGGGTTTATAGTGTCATGAAAAATGAGACTATGGATTGACACCACATTATGACTGTGGATTAATTTAATCAAGACGGCTTATTACTTTAACCTCAAGGTAAACTTGCAGTATCCTATAGGGGATAACAAGGTCTCTGAGTGACTCTCAGTCACTGGCACTAAATCTATGTTAGGAAGAGCACAATTGAGGCAGCTTGACTGTGTCAGTGGGATTTTGGATTGAAGGTTACCTAAAAGATTGCTTTCTAGTGAACTGAGTCAAGGAATTTGCTCCTGCTCCCAAAAGGGCCAGGAGAAATGTTTCAAAGGCCCTTTGAAGGGCAGTCAAAAGGTATGTGATATCCTGAGAATAGGCAGAATACAACAGAATTAAACAGAAGGCAGCCAATAACAGCTATGTTGGCAGAAAACAATTCCAAGGGAGACTCCTTATCAAAGACAATCCGGCCTGGATCAGCCAACAATATGCCTAAGTCTCTGCCTCACTCAGCAGCTTTGGGAGTGATCTGTTGGCCAATGTAGGCCATAGGACACAATCCACCAGTCAGGTAGCACATGTGCTAGCAGTTAGCCCACTAACATGAATAGGACTCGCACTCACGTTGGCTGCTAGTACATGTGCTATCCAGCTGGAGGTTTGCACTGATAACCTGTGTTCTGAGTCTGACTATGTCCTGACAGGAATGTTCACAAGAACGGATGGCCTGTCTTATTAGTAGAATGGTCCCATTTGTGTGCATGCCTTTGAGTAAATCTGTGTGAGCTTATCTTGTTGTGCAACTGCAAGAGTCTTCATGTAGCTACTTGTGCCAGCATGTGCATAGATGTGTGTGTAGGTGCTGCAGAACTGTATGGACCATGGCCATCACTGAACTACCTGATCGGTAGGGATGGGAATTTCAGGTTCGGATAAAACCCAAAGTACCCGAAAATGGCCATTTCGGATTAATCTGAAATTTCAGTTCTTTTTCGGTTTCGGTACTATCGGTTCTTTTGCACTGATTTTTGTACTGGATTTTTAACATTGCAGTTTGTTCCCCACTGAAAAACCGCAATGTTAAAAATCCAGTACAAAAAATCAGTGCAAAAGATCTGATAGTACTGAAACCGAAAAAGAACCAAAATACATGAGAACTGAAACCAAAATTGACCGAAACCGAAATTTTGCCCAGAGTCCCATCCCTACTGATCAGCATGTGTAGTGTGCAGTATGACTCTATGAGGATGCACAATGGCTTGTACATTTGCCATGCTATATTAGTTTGGGGTATATTATTCCAAGGCATAGAATCGGAGACCAAGTGTTAGGATGTCTTTTATTAAGCCCGCTTCTGTGGGTGAGTGTGCAAGTTTTCAAGCATCACACAGCTCATTCCAGTCTAGAGAAGGTCTCTGATACACTCTCAAACTTGTACTCTCACCAACAGAAGTTAGTCCAATAAAAGGCCTACATTCAGACTTTGGGATGTATTACTGTGTCTACATGCAGTTCTCTAGAGTGCTTCTCTTCATGTGGATCTGTATATCTGTGTACGCATGTCTGATGTGACGGTAGAACTACTTATGCACACACCTGTATGTGTCTGCATATTTATCTCTGCGAGAGTCTGTGGGTGTTTTTACACAAGATGACCCCATGCATGGACACCCACTGTCCACGTGGGAGAGCACTTGTGTGAATTTGGTGTGTGGGTGTGCTCTGGGAAAAACTGGAGTGCCCTGTGAGCGGCAGTGCGTGGACGGGGCAGCCATGTGTGGGGCTGATTGTTTGAAGCACTCCCCCATGCATGATGCCCCGGCATCCACCTCACACACCGACTGTGGACCCGCCTCCCCATCTCCTTTAAAAACACCCTATGTGTCTGCATGCATACATGCTTGCGTCTATGTTGAGTTTGTCCCATATTCGTAGGCCAGCAAAGTTGGTGAGCACACCATGGTTTGAACTTCAGATCATCACATGCCTCCACATCTCTGTCCCAAGCTTCAAGAAAAGCTCTTTAATGAGGCCACCATGTGAGCACATACGATCCAGAAAACTTCTTGAGATTTTACAGGATTAACTAAAACTATAATGAATATACACATCAAAGACGGAATGCAATGACTTGGGGCAATTTGTTTCATTTGGAACAAAGGGGATACAAAGCTTCATTCACCAAAATAAAGATCCATTTTGGAAATTTTAGTTTGGGTATTTTGAGTTGTTTTGTCCACTACATCACGTTGGTTGTGTTGTGCACTACCAATGCAATGAAAATAAACCAAAATAGAGGACTATCCACATATGCAAATTATATTCACGAATAGAAAACTATTAGTTTCAATAGATGGTGGCACTGTAACATTGTGCCAGAAGCATTCTGGCTGCAATCCTCAAACTGCTTACTTTCAAGTAGCCCCACTGAAGCAGGGCTTCAATGGGGCTACTCCAGAGTAAGCAATTTGTAGATCGTAGCCTTTATCTTTTAAAAAGAGGTTAATTTTTATTTTACTTTTAAAGTGTGTGGTTGCAATGTCTGCACTCTAATAAGATTCACAAGGTCTGTGCGTTCTCAGATGGACCCCTCACTTGGCATGATACTGACAGGGTGACCTTGTCAGAAATTTGCAGTGATCTTGATTATATTTATTGAACAAATCCAGCAGCACTGACTTGCAGACTTCTGTGCATTGAAACTTGCAAAACAAAAACCATCTGAATAAGTAGCAGTTGCTTGTGTCATCCTTAGGGACAAGTGAAATTCTATCATTCTCGTTATTATATTTGAAGAGTTTTAGATCAAGTGACTATAGTAATATTGTCATCATTGTTCATATTTATAATAGTTACTGTAGTAGAGAGCAGAACCACTACTCATGGACCAGGCCCAACTGTGCGAGGCAATTTTCAAACACAGATCAGAAAGATTGCCCCTATTCCAAACTGCCTTTCTGCCTATGTTGGTATTTTCTTTTCTTTCCTTTTTAAAATAGAGACACTGAAATAAGTTTTCCAAGTTGTCTTTACATGAATACAAAGGCAGATAAATTTGCCAGTTCAGAAATAACAAAGAAGGGTCAAGATGGCGTTTTTAGGCAATGTTTAAAAACTGCACTCAGTGGGTCAATTCCTGAGTCACAAGAAGAGTCAACAGGAAATCTCATACAGTCTTCTGTAGTGCAGGGCTGAGGTGACTGAATGGTTAGAGAAAGATATTTTTTTTTAGATTTGGTTTACCCATTAAAGGAGAGAACAAGGAGCCAGACTCACATTTCTAGTTCTGCAGTCACTTTGCTCTTTGAGCCTTGGCAAGTCACTTAAACTCCTGTGCTGCACTTCACCTGTCTGAAATTCAGGGATAAAAATGCTTTGTACCTACCCCACACAAAGCTTGTGAGGAGTGCTTGGAGATTCTTGGACCAAAGGAGTGTAAAACATTATTAGTACAAAACAACGTGTGGATTGTTACTCCCATACTGCACCGTAGGCATTTCCATAGGAACCCAACATTATTGAATGCAGCACTATAAGAAAGGAGCAGCAAACAAAGGAGGGGAGGATTGTGGGATATACAGTATTGAGGAGGCAAGCTGAAGAGACAGCCATGCAACACACTCTTCTCCTCTGGCTTCCTTTCAGTCATAGCATTTAGGAAGGGAGACAGGAGAACAGCAAAGATGTCACCAGAAAAGAAAAGTAAAAACAAAAACAAAAAAACTGATGATATTAATAAGGCCTGGAAGGCTCGAGCTTTGCACAAAAGGAGGACTGAAAATAAGCTAGGCTCTAAAAGGCAGAGATGACACCGAAACAGGGTGAGAGCGAGAATACAGGAGGGAAAGGAATAAAAGTCGATCCATATAAAGGAGGAAGAGAAAAGGGTGAAAAAAAGGGAGAAAAAAGGTTACTTTTTGGATCTGAGTTTGTTTGTTTTTTTGTTTTCAAAAAGGATCTCACACCTGATATTCCTCGTTCCATCCATTTCGGTTCACCAAGGGCAATGAAGAAATTCTCCTGCCTTTCGTATTCCTCCTCATCTACTATTTTAACCCTTACGGTCTTCCTGTAGGGACAACAAGAGAGACAAGCGTGTACAGTGGGTTGGCTGGTTCAAACGGACGGATGCAGCAACAGCACCACACGTTTCTAACATGCAGCCCATTCCCACCACTGCCTCGGGTGGCATTTCCCTTGTTTGTTTTGCTCACTTTATATGGCACATCGGTCGTAGTTGATCTTTGAGTGGGAGAGTGTTAGAAGAGGAAGATGTGGGTGGGCGAGAGGTGAAGGAGCGGGAAAGGGTTTGGACCTTGCTGATGGTTAGTGGGAGGTGACTTCTGCAGCACATTCAGTTTAGTGTCACATGGTAATGAGCCCATCAGCTGGCAGACTGTTTCTGATTTGTCAATGTTCAATGTCAAAACAGAGCCAGCCAGCTATACCAAATATGTTTTAGTTGAAGAACGAATTTCTTCCTTCCCACCATTGGTAACATGTTGGATCTGTTGTAGGGATGAGAGAGAGAGAGCTGGTACATACGTACACACACACACACACACACACACACACACACACACGGGTGAAGTTGGGGACTCACCACTCAGACTAAAGTTCCTGCTTGCTTTTGAGAAGGCCAATTATTGACCTGCACCATTTTCTTTAAAAATAGAAACGCCTTCTTATGTTTTCATTGGTTATAACAAGTTTTATCCGTTCATATTGTGGCCAGGCAGTTTTGTCTTGCTGAAACCAAGAGATTCAGTTTTAGAAGGCAGGCAGTAGGCAGCCTGGAGAACAGGAGTCCTATGTCACTGGTAATACAAGCAAGACCTGTACTAAGATATCCCAGAGGCTGGGTAGGCTGGATTTAAAATACCCTAGAGCAAAGATGGGGGAGCTGTGGCTCATGGGCCAAATTTGGCCCATGGCTGGTTTTCATTTTGCCCTTTTCCAATTTTCGGATCTGTCCCATGGATCCAGTCCCTGCCCACAACCACTGAAAGAATGAGCAGGAGGCTACACAGATGAAGGCATGCACTCAAGGACAGGGGATGGATCCATGAGCTGGACCCTTCTCTTTCTTCTCCCATCCTCCTGAGCACATCACTTAAGCACCTCTCTACACAACTTCTGTCAAGCCCACAGAGCTTGTGCTAATTTCCAAAGTGGCCTGGGGGAAGGAAAAGGTTCCTCACCTCTGCCCTAGAGACTAGGCTGGGGGTTGTTCCTACTTAACACCAGCGTGGTGCCAAAAGATGTCCTGATCGCACAAAAGAAATCAGAGAAAGGATGTTGGATTTTTCCCCTGCCCTAGTCCTCTATTTAGGCTGCTCTCCTAGTCAGTCAGAAAAACTCAGGAGGGTTAAGGAAGTTTGGTAAGGGGTTCTGACTCCTGAGAAATTACCCTCTATGTGCTAAAGTAGACCAAGGTGATGGCAGGATCCAGAGAGTGAAGGAGACTAATGCTTTTGTTTATTGGCCACTGATCCCCAATGGCTTGCTTGGTTGTTTGTTTTCCAAATAAGAAAAGTAAAGAGGTTGAGTGTAAGAATGCACAGCTATCATGCTGTCCCATGTTGTATAGGCCTGGTGTGGTCTGTCTGCTAAGAGCAAATCCATTCAAATGCTTGTTGACATATGGTGCAAAATCTCCAAAGCAGCTGGAGATATAGTGCAGTCAGTCCAGTGCCTCTTGCAAAAATGGCTTCAACACTGCATAAAAAATTTCAAGGGCCAGAAATTTCCTGTGATCATGGAGGTTGGTCCTTCCAGGGCCATAGAGTAGAGGTCGGGAGAAAGGCCATGGTCCACAGAACCACAATTACAGCCTATGCAATTGGTTACTACTATAGAGAGCCTTCTGCATGGGCACAGTCTGTGGGAGAAAGGTAGGGGGTGGGTGAAGCTAATGGTGCAGGTGAATGTGCTTTAGCCCTGAAAGGATCACATTTTGTGTGCTTCTCTGTGGATCTCAAAGCTTTGGGGTAGCCCCTGGGGATCCCCCTCCACGAAGCAGACTCTGCACTATACAGGCTGTATCCAAGTGCCACAATCTAGCCCTTAGACTGCTCACTCTCAGCGATAAGGAGAACCTTATCTTTTACTGGCTTGCTAGCCACCAGAACACCATAGAAATAGCACCTTACACACCCAAATAATAACCACCAGTCAGGACATGCAGGATTGTCTCCTGTGACATAATAGGGCATGTCAACAAAAGCTGGGTGGTGCCTGCACCTCCCTTTGAAGCATTTAGTAGTGGCCACTGTTTTGACACAGGACACTAAATTGGTTTGTTTGGGTTTAGCCATTCATCTGACCTGTCCTCAGCTACTCCCAATGCCTCTTTCATTGGGCAACTCCCTCCTCCCTCAAGGTACGCCGCACCTAACTTGCTTTTCCTAAACAAACCCCCAAATACCATAGAAACAAGTTTGCTGAGTATGGCCATAACATAACCCGAAATTGGCTCCAGATGCACCATGCTCTTTCCCAGGGGGGCACTAAGACAAGGTTGTCCTATGGTGCCAGCCTCGTTTGAATCTAGTACATTTATTAGTATGAAGCAGGATTGCAGCTTCTCTAGGATTTGGTATATATTCTGGAGGTATTTAACTAGTGAGCCAGGAAGAAGTGCATCTTCAACAGGCTCACCAGCCAGTGGGGCAATGGAAAAATCCACCAGGCTAAAGTAGCATCCTCTTCTCTCTCTCCAGCCAGTGGGGGCAATGGAAAAATCCACCAGGCTAAAGTAGCATCATTCTCTCTCTCTCTCTCTCATCTCCTTCCCACCCTCTGGTCACTCCCCAGATATAGTGCCCCGGCTACCACTCCATTGGTGCCATGTGACAAGTTTGTGCGTGCACAGCAGTGTTAAGGACAGAGCAGTTGGAAAACAAAAAGAAATCAGAGAGAGAAAAGGGAGACGACGGGGAAGGAGAAGAGAAAGAAGAAGAAGAATGTTAATGTTAGTCTGGAGGACCAGTACTACACCTTTCTGTAAACTCATATCCACCATGCGTGGGTTCATCAGCTCAATGAAGAAAGTCTTGTTTTTCTCATACTCCTCATCATCAATTACCTTGATGTGAATTGTTTTGCTGTGGATGGAAAAATAATAAGTGTCATAAGGGGGAGAAGGGGGTAGGAAAGCAGAGGCAGGAGAGGGGAAGAGACACCAAACAAGAGAATTAGATGGTCAAAGCTTACTCACCCATTGAAAAGGTTAAAAATGGCACCAGACGGAGTGAGGTTTTAAGTTCTTTTCTGGACATTTACACTGGCAGGATCCTTGCATTAGCCAATAGAGCTACATTGTCAAATGCAGTTGCCAACTTGCCTACATTTTCTCTTGCAAAATGTTCGCATGGATTTCACAGTTCTGCAGTTCTATGTGCAGATTAAGCATCTACAATCCAACGGCCCTCTACACTGAAACCAGGATTACTTGCAGAAATGCTTAGTTTGACCAGACAATTAGACACTGTGCTCATTTTAGACACACTTTATTCCAAATATGCAGCTTCGGGCCTTTTCAAGTGGGCCCAGGAGGAGCTGCAGTGCGGGGGGATGGGTGGGAGCCACGGTGGGTGTGCAGAGGGTGTGCAGCCTGTCGTACAGATGAGCACCCATCTCCACCAATCGCCACGAATGGAGGCACCTCCGTTTTCTCCAGTGCCCCCGTGTGTAGGGGATCGGTGGAGATGGGTGGAGTATGGGAGCGCGTACATCCCCCCACCCATCCCCACTGGTGGTTGCACAGATGCTCCCCCCACCTCACACACCCCCAGTCGCCCACGTGGGCGGTGGGGTGGGGGGGTCTCATGTGAAAAGGGCCATTATCTCTTACGTGTGAAAATAAAGTGTAAGGCATCCTCACAATTAGCGCTGGTGCAGAGCTGAAAATATTTTATACCAAATAAAAAAAATTAAGAAATGGAATGCTGAAGGTGCTTTCAAAATCAAATATTTCAATTTTTGCACAATTCTGGTTTGGTTAGAATTTTTGATGTCAAAATCTTTAATACTTTTGGCATTTCATTTTTTTAACCAAATTTCAAAGAATTTGCAAAATGTCAGTAAAATTTCACCAAAAATGAGTACATTCAAAACCAACCTTTTTGAAAAAAAATTACTGATGAAAAATTTCAAATAAAATCCACTTACAAGAGGAGTGTTGAAAGTAGCCTGCTTTGACACGTGGGTACATACTGCAACCTCAATCTCAGATCACCTCAGCATGCAATGAATTAAACGGATTAACTGCAGTCCTACTATAAAAACTCCCCTTTGCAAACTTCCACCAGTTTACCTACTGGACCAATCAGGGGACAAATTCTGACAACTTTACTTGGGCTAAACTTGCCTGAAGCCAAAGGGAGGAGTATTGACAAAATAAGTTGTAAATTATTTACTCCTATGCTTGTTCACCCCTTCTAAAGGCTTTAATTAGGGCTATGTTCAGACAGGCCATTATCTGTGAAGGATAAGCTGCAGCATAGTCTATGGGTCTTAACAGAAGTGATGGGAAAGTGTTGCCGTCACGACCCGACCTGGGTCGAGAACCCGCTGCCAACCCAGTCCCCACTGGGTTGGGCCAGCCAACAAATGTGTCAGCAGCCAGGCCGCTGGGGAGGGTTGGGAGTTGCATGAATGTGAACCACCGGGTCCTCACGGCAGGCTAAAACACACGTGGTAGCCTGCTGTGGCCCGATCGGGCAGACGGACTGTGACTCTGGAGGTCTCCGGGATCACAGCCTGGGCTCGCCGCTGACATGCCCGGGAGCAATCCCAGGCAAAGATCTGGTGGCACACCAACAAATGTGCCAGTGGCTTGCGGGCCAAAGCAGGCCACGGTCATGTTCATTATACCCTATATTACATAATTGATTGCCCCTCACTATCCTCCACAGTGTTCAGCTGTGATGCTGCTCTTTGGGATGATCAAAGCATATGCCCACTCATTGAAACAACTGCAGCATGGCCATAATTGGGGCAGGGAGGGGATGAAGGGGAGCAGGAAAGATGTCTCCTTCCCGCCCCCCCTCCCCCCTTCTCCAAAGGCTAAAATTAAGATCCTTGCAGGGTTCTTCACTTCTTCTCCTAAGCAAGGGTGGATATGGGCGTGTGGGACACCTCTCCTTTCCCCTACAACTGAAATCCTGCAGTCGCAAGGGCATAATGGAGGCTAGTCTATGATTCAAACACTCTTAAGTGTAAGTTGGAAAATGCCTGTGATATCATTGCCATGGTTTATTTATTTTATTTATTTAATATATTTATATCCCGCCCTCCTGCAAGCAGTTTCAGGATGAAGAGGTGATTCTTAGCAGAGAATTATGGGATGGTTGGAGGAGGATGGATGTGTGGAATTTGTTCCACATAGCATCCAGATGTGACAGCAAATATGTAGTAGAAATCACTCCACTGTACAGCATGTCTGTATGTTCCCACTGTTACTAATACTATGTAGTAACTGTATGACTATTACTAATACTATGTAGTAACTGTATAACTATTACACACAATAGCATCACATCCAAACAAACACTGAGAGTCTTTCTGTTCCCAACATATATAGATTTACACTTGCACACCGCAATCCAGTCTCCAAGTGTCTTGATGGGTGTTTTCAGACATGACGCTAACCCCAGTTTAACCACACTTGAACATTTCTTATGCATGTTGCAGGGCTGCATAGGGCACCAATACAGTCCTGCAACATGCATAAGAAATGTTCAAGCGTGGTTAAACTGGAGTTAGTGTCATGTCTGAAAACACCCAATGTCTCTGCCAATTGTGTTTAACACTTCCTGCTTTGCTTCTGATTCTCTTGGGATGTAAATTATACCTGTAATTTACCTTCTTTCTTGTATAGTTAAGGGAAAGGATCTATGAAGGATCTATGATTGCAGAGTCCTCCACTGACTCCTCTCTCTCTCATTATAAAAGGAACTCACTCTTTCAGACTCTAGTGCAAT
This sequence comes from Sphenodon punctatus, assembly GCA_003113815.1. Taxonomy (NCBI): domain Eukaryota; kingdom Metazoa; phylum Chordata; class Lepidosauria; order Sphenodontia; family Sphenodontidae; genus Sphenodon; species Sphenodon punctatus. The sequence goes on from QEPC01012458.1 coordinate 3,432,460, forward strand.
CAATCACATACCTTTTATTGTAAAGCAGTCTATGTACGCACTGACATTCATACATAATATAAAACATGTGCACAGAAGTGTGCAAATAGATTGTAGGGGGAAGACTGACATGTTTGGGTGTACCGGGGTGGTTGAGCTAATTTCCAATCAACTCTTCAGTGACCCCTTGCAGGGCTCGGAGAGCACCCGGTGACACATACACAACCACTTCTGTGACACACACCAGCAATGTCCCTCAGCTGCCGAACCAGCAACGCATGGTCAATCATCTTGGATGCTGCTGTAAGGTCCAGCATGACCAAAATGGCCAGCTATCCTCGATCTAAGATCATAGGCAGAACATTCAACACACTGACAAGTGCAGTCTCTACCCCATGAGAAGACCTGAACCCAGACTGGAATTTCCCCAAAATATCGTTGGAGTCCAAGTATCTCTGTAGCCGCACAATCACAGCCTTCTCAATCACAAAGGCAGATTGGCAAGCAATAATTGGCAAGCACTTCAACATCAAGGGATGGTTTCTTGAGGAGGGGGGACCTCCGCACATTTGAGCATGGCCAGCATCCTCTCCTCCCTAAAGGAGGCATTAACAATGCCTGTCAGTAAAGGTACCACTGCCTCAGTTCTCACCCCCAGCAAGCAGGACAGGCACAGGTTGGAGGCACACATAGTGGATCTCAACGATCCCAGAAGCACATGGACTTCCTTCTCCTCAACCATGTCAAAGTCATCTAGGGGAACGCAGTCCCTCAGAACTCTGCATGACATCGAAAGTCCCAATGAGTTCTGCCCGGAGTCCCTCTATCTCAGGGGTGCTCAACTTGATTTGTCCTGAGGGCTGGAAAATTTGGTTTGGACCCAACCCTGGGCTGCATGTGGCCTAGCCCCTAATTTGCATAACCCTGCCCAGAATTTACATGTGCCCCTAATTTGCATAGTCCCACCCCTATTTCACATTCCTTGTGTGAATGTAAAAACACACGCAAATTAGGTCCAATTCAAGTCTGCCATACATCAGAGACTACACTGGGAAGGAGCATCAGGGCTACTACAAGGATGTACAAATCAAATCAATGTTCAGTAACAATAAAATGCACCCCCTCCCCAAACATGAAAATGCAGAGTGCGCAGGGGCAAACCAAACCACATGGAAAGGAAAGCCTGTCTAACACGCATCCCCACTCACCCCCCACACAGAGCAACTGGAGAAAATGGCGATTGCTCCGTGGGTGCAGGTGAGTGGAGATGCATGTGCACACCCTTCCCACGTACTGGTGTGCCCACTGACACCCACCCCCCCGCCCAACTGACAGAGCTGTGTAAAAACAGCCTGTGAGGAGTCACTTGAAGACGAACAGAAGGTTGCTGCCTTGTAAACAAGGTTCTTCGAGATGGCTCCGAACATGCTTACAACTCCCCACCCTTCCAGCCCTGCATGGAATTTTCTTATAGTCCTAGAAAGTGTTAGAAGGAACTGTCATTCTGAGGGGGAGAGTGCTTTTTATACTAGAGGAGTTCCCTCAAGACCATCACATGGTCAATTATTTGAATATGGTGAGCATGCCATGCACAACCCAGTTGTGATTCGTGAATATGTTCGGAGTCATCTCGAAGAACCTTCTTTACAAGGCAACAACCTTTTGATCATTCATGTGGGGAGGAGTTTGTTTACAAACAGCTTTATCTCCCAGTCTGATCAGCTGCTGCTTCTGCTCTTGCAGACATGCAGCACTACTGGGAGGCAGAGACAGGTGAGGAATGGGCCTGGGTGGGCGGTGGGATTGGCAACAAGGGGAACTTGGATCCGAGCAAGAGGAGGAAGGGACCCAGGCAGCGCCAGCTTGCTGCTGGGAAGAGGGCCGCACACAATTAACAGAAACCCATTTAAAAGCGGGCCACAAAATATGTATAGGCGGGTCACATGTGGCCCGGGGGCCATACGTTGTGCAGGCCTGCTCTATCTGCTCTTCAAAGAACACTTAATCTAGGATACGCTTGATCTATTGAGTTCTTGCTGCTCGCTGCTAGTGTTGCCAGATCAAAATTTCAAACTTCAAATTTCAAGAATGTAGAGTTTGGGGGCTCTGAAATAAGGAGCATCCATTATATTCTATGAAGCTGCAGAGCTCTAAAGAAGAGATGTTCCCTAAAAATAAGGGATATCTGACAACTCCACTCGGGCTGGGGCCGGAATAGTGCAAACTGTGTGACCGCAGAAGGCCCAAATATTGGGGGGCCAAGGCCCCCAATACAGGAAGTCCATGAATAAACTTGAAATGACATCTTGAGTGTGGGAAGTACTAGCATAAAATACAGGTCCACAGTCTCACATGTGTGGCGCCCTGGCCTGTGGAGGGCCCAGGGCAATTCGGATAGGATAGGATAGGATTTTTATTTGTTTGACCATTGGTCTTAAACAAAATCATTACATAGTACATAATAACCAAAAAATACACAGATGTAAAACAAACAATACAACCAGCACTTCTATAATCAATTTTCATAAAAATGAAAATAACGTATCTTATTTAAAACATAATAAAACATAATATAACTCTGGTCAGCAGGAATATCCAATCCTCGATGGTCACAACCTGTAGAATTATCTACTGAAACTCTACGTTTGGCCACCGAGCCTCTCCTCAAGCAGCTTATGTCGAAATGCCAGGGCTCCCCTACAGAATTTTGCCACTTGCCTGGCTACCAATGAATTTTGAGGGCCCATACACCTAATTAGAAGCTCAGGCCATAACGGTACCCCTGTCTGATCGAACAGTGGTTTTAAGTATGTCTTCCGCAGATAACTATATATTGGACAACTAAATAGTACATGTGATAAATTTTCAATCTCACTTTGCTCACATAGAGTGCAGACTCTTGATTCTTTAGCGATACCTTTGTACCGCCCCTCCGTCCAAGCTGAAGGGAAAAGATTCAGCCGGTACAATGTATATGCACGCCTTAAGACGGGATCGTTCCATTCATGGAGATAACTATTCCTCCCAACCCCCATCTGAATAAGATGATAATCCGGGGCAACTCTTTGCAATCTTAAGTCCGCCTGCAACCCCTGAGCATCTTGATCCAGAATACGCTTCTTTAGCATGGATCTAGACCTTGAAAAGTCAGATAAGAGAAAAAATTCTCTAGAAAAACCTAACTTGTGGACTTCCTTTTCTATCCCTACTTGCCAAGCCCGATTTTCCTCCTGGGCCAGGCTTATCAAGCCCAATTCAGGGCCCCCAAAAATACCCCTAAGCCAGAATGTCAATATCATTATCAAAGCTCTTGCTTTTATCGAGGGCGTATTGGCCTCTGCCCTTAACAAGACAGCCGGGGTACCCCCTGGCAACCCCAATATGTTCTTAAGGAACTTGTTCTGATATTTTTCCAGATTATTCAAATTGCCTAACCCCCATATTGGGATGGCATAAAGGAGATGGGAAAGAGTTTTAGCCTTAAACAATCGCAATGCTGGCGACACCAGCTGGCCCCCTTGCCTATAGAAAAAGGA
>QEPC01012458.1:3450629-3472231 GCA_003113815.1 Sphenodon punctatus
AATAGTGGCTCAGCAGGATAAAGAGTCAGACAGAGCAGAGCGAAAGAGGTCAGTTTTAAGGAGAGATTTGAAGGTATGAAGGGAGGGGGCAAGGCGGATGTGGACAGGGAGGGAGTTCCAGGCATGGGGAGCAGCAAGTGAGAAGGTCCCTGCAGTAGCAGGCCCTTAATCTTTAACAGGGCAGCATCCTGGCTGGTCGCCTGCCCTATGTTTAACTGGCTCCAGCTGAACAGGGGCCTTTATAAAGCCGAGCCAGGAGCTCAGAGGAAAGGACACCAAGCTTCAGGAAGAAGGAGCTGGCTGCAGATACAAAGAAGAGCCCGAGGGGGCCAGCTTCACAGAAGAGGTTCAGAAGAAAGGGTATATTCAGTGGTGGGGTCTGCATTACTTTATCAAAAGGAGAGAACCGTGCCTCGGAATATGATTTCAGAAGGAGTTAGGAGGGGAGGCCTGGCTCTGCCATAGGGGCTCACAATGGGGCAGGAGGAGAGAGGAAGCACAGACCATCTGCAGTTGCATTGACTAAGCCATGCCCAGGCCATTCCCCCCTCTGTCTCCCAGACACAAAAAGTCTGCAGAAACTTGGGCGGCTGCTGAAGGGCAATGCCCATGGGCACTGTCACGGAGAAACATAGGGTCACACACGTGTGATACTGGCCCACATATAAACTATACTGGCCCACATGTAAACTACAAGTCTAGTAAATATATGAAGCAAGCGGTTCAACATGTATGTAACGTTACAATTGGAAAATGTAAAACTCAAATCAGCGCTGTGACACGCAACCAAGCCCCAGGAAATGGAAAGACAGTTTTGTGGATTGCCCCCAGACAGATGGCCAGAGACATTTAATATGCTAATGCAGGCAGCCATTGCCTACGTGCAAGAGACACAGAAGAGCTGATAAAGGGAACAAAAGGAATTCTAGAAGCCTCAAGAAGATACGAGGAGTTTCCTCCTGGGGATATAAGGAGTTGTATCCCAGAGGGGGAGGGACTATCAGGAACTCACCATCTTGCAGCCAGCAAGGCTGGAAACCATGAACTGAGAGACAGGACTTTGCTCTCTAGCAACTCTAAGGCAGAAGGCCCAGTCGCTTACATCAAGGACTGAGAGGAACTTATGGACCTTTGAAGGGTAAGATACTTATTTAGGAACTCAACCGTATAGATCAGGAATGCATTATATTTACCTTTGATTGCTAGTAACCACTCTGTATCAACTATCTTGCTTATGTAATCAATAAACTTACTTCTTATTTTTATGAAGAAGTATCAGTGTCTAATGTTGGAACACAAGTGAGTAACAAGAGTTCTCAAGCTCTTGCAAACCCAGAGAGTAAAGAGTTTGTAAACGGGAAGGATCGGGCCCTTGAGTGACAGAGGGGTTGTCCCTTTGGCAGGCTTGAATCAGCCAGAGAGAGAAAACTGGTTCAAGTGGACTGTATGCAAGGGAAACTGAGTCACTCAAACCCAGTAAAGTGGGGGTGCGGACCTCCAACCCGTGACAAGCACTGTTTGGCAGTCGCTGGGACAAGGGGCCAAAGATCATTTGACAGTGATTCTGAAGTCATAAGATCTTCCCCACAACTTTTTGTTCCCGTTTTATTGCCTTTTATGAGGGATATGGGGCAGAGGAGAGTAATGGGGGATGGCTTAAAGGGTGGGAGAGTGTGTTTGGGATGTGAGTGGGAGGGGATACCATGACTCCCTGGTGAGGGGGTATGAGCATGGAGAGAGGGTGGGTGGGAATGCTACAACCCACTGGTAAGGGGGACACGTACCTGGGATATGGGGAGAAGACTTGAGGGGGTGGAGATGAAAATAAGTAAGATGGGGGTGTAAGAGTGGGTAGTATAGAGTGTGGATAGTTGGGATATTTTTATATAGATAGATAGATATAAAAATAAAATTTACCGACTTTCTGCTTACGAGGATCCCATTTACCACTTTGCCATCCATTTCAAATCCCGAGAGGTAATACCAAGGCAATATTGTATTTCTTGTCATCCCTTTGCCCTTGTACTTCCCTGTCACTCATTGGCTGGTATGCCAATTTCCTTTACTAATCTGCAATCCAGTTGCAGTTGTTGTTCTATGTTGTTCCCTTTGCTTTGACCAATCTGCAATCCAGTTGCAGATTGGTCAAAGCAAAGGGAACAACATAGAACAACAATTCTGATTGGAGACACTGAAGAGCAGGTTAAGGGGTGGGCTATTCGCACAGTGATTGGCTCAGAAATGTGGAAACAACAAACCCGGAAGTAAAGCGGTACCCTCGGCAATGTGGTAAGCCGGACATGAAAGGTACGTGGTAACCAGTAAGCGGAAAGTAAGTACATCAGGATGGTATCTTGCGGTATTGCAAGAATCAAGAAATCGCATCAGTATCAGGAAATGATTGTGAAATCGATCCTGGTTTCCAATATGGTGAAATTTCTCATGAGCAGCAATTTAGCTGCTCATTTCATCCCTAATATAAATCCTCTTTACATTCCCATTGCTGTAGAAACAAAGCATCTTATAGCCTTTAATGTATATTCCTCTCAACAACCTTGTGAGGCAGGAAAATACTCTTGGCCCCATTTCATAGATGGCATAGTAAATAACAGAGACTAAAATACTTTCAGCCTACTATCACAGCCCAGCAATTTATAGAATGTCAGAGTCCTCTAGTTCAACTCCCTGCTTGGGTACAGGATGGCTACAGCTACAACGTTCCCATCAGATGGGTGTCCAGCCTCCAGCGATACAGAGCCTAGGCAACATTTTCCATTGCTGAACAGCTCTTATTGTTAGGATTTTTCCCCCTGATATCTAATCAAAATCTATCTTCCTGTAATTTGAGCCCATTATTTCCAGACCTGCCCTCTGTAGCAGTAAAGAACCATTCCTTGCTATTTTTTGGTGGCAATCTTTTAGGTATTTGAAGATTATCATGTCTCCCTTTAATCTTTTCTTATAAAGCTCTTCACAACCTTGCTCCCCCCTACCTCTCTGCACTTATCGCCCTCCATACTCCAGCCCGTGCACTTCGCTCCTCCTCTGTCCCTTCTCTCACCCTTCCACGCCTTCCCTGCTCCCCTAAGCGCCTTCGTCCCTTCTCACTTGCTGCCCCCCATGCCTGGAACTCCCTCCCTGTCCACATCCGCCTTGCCCCCTCCCTTCATACCTTCAAATCTCTCCTTAAAACTCACCTCTTTCGCTCTGCTCTGTCTGACTCTTTATCCTGCTGAGCCACTATTCCTATACCTACGATCGGTTTACCCTTATCCTTGCAACATGGACCTGCCTGCTGTCATTCTCATCGTAACCAAGCCAAGTATGTGCACTTGAGACCTCGCATCTTCATGTATGTTAGACCCCTTGTCTCTCCCTCTGTTCCCCTTCCTAAGTCTCTCCCCCAGCTCCTGTCTCTCAGATTGTAAGCCCTAGGGGCAGGGACCGTGTCTATTTTATTACTTTGTAAAGTGCCAGGTACACTGCTGGCGCTATATAAATGTTTGTTAATAATAATAATAATAATAATAATATCCAGTTCCTTCAACCTTTCCTCATAAGCCATGCTTTCCAGACCATGTATCATCTTGGTTGCCCTCCTTTGAACCCATTCAGTTTGCCAATGTTCTTCTTAAATGAGGTGCCCCAAACTGGGCATGATACTCCAGTTGAGGTCTGACCAGTGCTGGAATTATTACCTCTGCAGATTGTTCAACCCATGTGGTACAACTGTTCCAATATTGCAACAGATTAGCAGAAACTACCCCGTGGAGTCACCACAGGGTGCTTTGGGTGTCTCAAATCACCCTAAATGACTGGCACAAGGAAGACTATTGTGGAGCAGGGAACTGAACTCAGGACTCCTGAGTACCAGGCTAGAACTCTAACCACTTAGCCATCCTCTCTCTAGGCTGCACCTGTTCTGTAAACAGAGGACTTAAGTTTTCAGGGCTGCCAGTCCCTCAGTCTTTCAGCATTGCTATAATGAAGACACAATATTTTTTAAACACTGAATACTCTAACTTATGACAGTTTTTATGAGAATGAGTGATGTTAGCAAGATAAGATTTCACTCAGGGACTGAGACTGGCTGCAAGGAAGAAAAAATTGGTTAAAAAATTCTTTTCTAATGAACTAGAAAAGCGAAGGGAAAGCATGAAGAATGCTTTGAGTCAGGTGGACGATCGATGGATTTTCAAGTTTCTCCCAACATTAAAGTCTGACTCAAAGGCAACAATAGGCATCAGGAAAGTCAGTAAATCTCTACAGAAGCATTACCAGGAGAGCAACTCTTCTGAATTCCTAGATCAACCAGACTTGCTGCAGATTGGTTTGTTATTCAGCCCGCAAACTCTAAATTGTTTTCTAAAGGAAGCTTTGAATTTGGTGAAAAATCGAGCAAATTGATGGTTCCCTCTTTTCTATGAGCTCTTCTGAAGGACGTACTTTCTCCTGGTTCTGAAACAAGAGGTTAAGGGCAGATTTATTATCCTAAGGAAAACTGATTCTTCTTTTCCTGACTGAAGTAAGACCCTTTACATGTTTGAACATGTCTTGGAGGGCTTGGACATTAGATTGCTTTGTCCCCATTCCTTTCCCCAGCCATTAATATTCTTAGTGCCTCCCAGAACTCTCTCTCTCTCACTTCATATTTTCTGGAGATGGAAAGCTTTGATAAGATCTGGAAAGCGTCCGCTTTTGTGCCCCCCACCCTCCAAGTAATGCAATGAAAATGTGGTATGCCACCAACAAATGATCCCAAGATTGGTGCCATCTTAAAATCTCAAAAGAGTGTGATTGGTACAGAGAGAACTCATTCTAAGCTTATTTCTGTGGGGAGAGAGTGAAAACAGCTCAGCGGAGTACACTATGCTGGTGGTTCGCTCTTGTCACAGACATGGGATTACTTGAAGGTGTTTCACCTGTACTGGACTGCAATATTCAAAAGTATTTGACGTCTGGCAAGAAGCTATACAACACTCCACCTATAAACACACTGGTTAAGAATCCAAGCCCTGTCCGATAATTACTGCAAGATTTTGCCATCTGATCATTTCTCAGTAGCCTGTAGGAAATGAGTTGGTCTTGGGTCACTTCCTTGTGAACATGTATCTCTATCACGGATGTAAAAATGGGAGAGACAAGGGGGGCTCCATCCCCCCCCAAATTTGGGAATGTGGGGGGCTGTCTTCTCTTTCTGTGCATGCCTGAGAGTGTGTGTAATGCCATTTGATTTAATTTGGGTAAATGGAGGCACAAGTGGGCATTTAAGTTGAGCACATGATTGCATGTGAGAGCAAGGGGCTGGGGCTAGGGCTTTGGGGAGTTAAGGAAGTGGAGCTTGGGCTGAAATAAATAGTTGATATCTGATTCGCAAGTATTGTTCTCATTTTTTAGGTAATGCCAAATGTATAGTCTCATGTGAACTGACATTTGCACATTGGCTATTCCATTCTGTACACTTTGGTTATTCATTCACTTTGTTTGAGATATTTGGTTTCTCATTATTTCATGCTATTTGGAGATAGTATTTTGCACTATTCTGGTTAATTTTCTGGTACTATTGAGTACTGAAATGAAATACCAGAATAAAACAACTAAAATTAACAAAATATCAAAATAATCTGAATGACTTTTAAAACTGAAATAGCTGGAATGAACACCTGAATGAAGCAGAAGCAAATAGTGGTTGTTCTCTACTTCCTTGAGATCAGTTCAAAGTGGACAAAATTTGATGAACACATTTGCCGTGGACATTTGTTTTTGCACTAAGTGGAGCTTCCCCCCTCGATTTAGACAGCTGTTCTCCAAAGGCCACCCTCCCAGTCGTCTGGCCGACTCCTCAGAAAGTCAAGAACTAAACAAATATGCAGATGGAGCAGTCCTCTTACCCTAGCAAATGGATCTATTGGGTTGGGGTTGAATGCCATTGTCAGTGGCAGGTTGCATTTCAATTGCTCAGACTTGGTGTGTTTTGTAACTACAGAGAGGACCTCAATCTCCAGGGCACCTTTCATCCTCAAATCCAACTGTACTAGCAGACTGGTCTGGCAGATTATATTTAAGTCAAAATGCATGTTGCTCCCTTGCAATGTTGTCAGAGCCAGCTTAGCTGCAACCATTCTGACAGCTACCCCCTTGTAATGTACAGCGAGCCAGCAAGATGGATGGGGAAGGAGGCTGGAGCATAAGAATGCTCCAGGAGGACATCATGTTAATGTGAGAGGTGTGACAGGAGGACACCAAGAGGAAGAGAATGAGCAAGAGAAGGAGGCTCAGGAACACTTTGCCGTAAGAACACTATGACAGTCTTTTGAAATTAATCGAGCTAGGCTGAGGCACGGGAGGGATTTTCAGCCTAACATGCTTGACAACAACATTCACCTTAATGGAAAGCCAGAGATCTGTAAGACACCCTGATAGAGCTGAGCAGCTTTCACTCAGAAAGCTTTGATTCAGCTGCATCTCAGGGGGGCACTTTGTGTCCTTTGTCCCTTGGTCTAACAGCGTTTTCATGGGCAAGATGTGCCTCTGACAGCTGGGGATCTCAGAAGGACAAAAGCCATCAAAAGACCTGGCCTGGCAATCAAAAACTCCTGGTAAATGTCACCAAATGGATCCAGGATTGATGGACCAGTCTGCAAATGTAAGAACAACCCACACAAACCTCCCCTCAAACTCAAATAGAACTTGAGCCTCCAAGGACCAAAAATCACTCCTGAAGTAAGCAGCTGTTTCATCCAGGCTTGCTTCAATGGAATCTCGCTTATTCACACCAACTCTGAATGTTTAAAAGAGGGTGGAAAATTGGTTTTCTTTTTCCCCTCTTCATAGACCTGAGTTGAAGTTGGATCTGGAGGTAGTGCCAGAGAGAATTTCCATCCTGACTCCTCTTGATGAAATTAATTACTTGATAAATCTGGATTAAGTTGAAAGGGCAGCTCTCCCCACCAGTTCATGCAGGCAGATTCTGGAATTCACCAGGACAGTAGGTCACAGTTCATGCAGCTAGATTGTTCATATACATTTTACAAAGAAAAGGCTAGCTGTGTGTTAAAATAGGAACAATCTGATCTTGGGCTTCAGGATGAAGGCAGGTCACTAGGAAGGCCAAGGAAAACATTCTCTCTTATACATACAACGCCCATTGCGCAGATGATCCTTCCTATAAGCTCCCAGACCAGTGAACAAGAGAAAAAAAATACATGGAAAAATCCTTAAGATCCCAAATCCCCAATAGCATCAGATTGCTTGTAGAGTGTGGAACAAAATTCAAAAGGGACTAATGCTATTTTCCGCTTTCAAAAACACTAAAACTACACAAGGCTGAATGCAAACTGCAAAACAAGTATTTTTTTTTTTTAGAGTTTACGCTACAGGAGAATGATTGAATATAACAAGTCACCAAATAAACCTTTTGGAAAAGCTTCTACATTCTGTCTGTAATTTTTCCACTATATCAGCTGACCAAAATATCCCAACCAATTTAAACATTCAAAGTTCAACCAAAGGTTTTTGAAGCATCAGATCACTGTCAGAGAGGACTAAATTGAAAGGGGGTATCACAAGAAAGAGCACTACTATTTTCTCCTTTCAGAAACACTATAGGACTATAGGTATTTTCAGACATGGTGGTTTTTCAGCTGCCACACTTAAATCCTGTCCGGGGTGAGAGCATTCACCCCGGGCAGGAGTCTGCCCTGCCATTGAACAAACATTCCGGTGGCCGGGGGATGTGCGGATACGAGTCCACACTGCCCCGCCCCCACGCTGCTCAGCACAGCCCCACCTTCTCCCTGATGGGCGGGTACAGTGGCGTATGAGGCTGCCGCGCCCACCCAGAACTGCTCCAGGTTAGGTAGAGCGGGCCATCAGAAGGGACGGCCCGCTCTACCATGGTCTGGGGTAAGTTTCCCTGGACCGTGGCAGGGCTTAACCCAGGATGTGCACTGGCAAGAAGCCCCATGCACATCCCAGGTTAGCCCTGCCACGGACCAGGTGTACTCTGCTCCCGCCCATGGCTAACATCTGGTGGGTGGGAGCAGATGTGACATCACTGCCGGTGGCCAGGCCAGGGTAAGCATGGCCACTGGTGGTGGTGTCACGTCTGAAAATACCCTATATAAGATCATGTGAAAAGCAAGTAATTTTTGAGGTGTTCACGGTGCTGCAAAAATATGAAATATAAGAAGTCTGCAACAAGCTTTAGGAAAAACTTTTAAATTCCATTTGCATTCCCCCCCTTTTGTACTCCTCTCAATGCATAAAATATCCATGCCAAGTAGCCAAACTATATATATATCTATATTTAAAAATCAAAACAATCATATAAAATATATCTAAAAATACATTCAGTCAATGCACAAAATATCCCAACCAAATATCTGAACAAAGAAATATTAAAAAGTCTAAAATATATTTAAAATATCCCCCCCATAAATCCAAACAACAATATATATATTTTTTTAAAAACACAGAAACCCAAAATAAAAATGAATCCAAAATAATATTAAAAAATACATCACTCAGATTTGGGGGGGGGGGGGGGAATGGGGATTAAAAGGGGCTTTACTGTAGTGAAAAGTATCAAAAATCAGGGGAAATAAATAAATAAATAAATAAAATTAAATTTCATTTAAAAAAATAATAACTCACCAAAGTAAAGTCATCAGTCCACAATCTACTGCAGCAGACTCTGAACTGGTCTGGACCAATTCCAGGCTGCTTCTGTGTCTTCTGCTCTATTCCTCTTCCCCTCTCCTAAAGAGGGGATTGAGCTTCTCTGGACACTGATTGGTTTTAGGCCATCTAGAAAATGTGCCTTAAAGCCATCCCGATTGGCTAGCTTCCTTCATAGGAACCCATGCTTATGCCCTGGCCCTGCCTTCAACCCCTCTCCTTGCATTTAATGCACTAGTGCCCCTGCAGGCAACTGTCAAAGCCACCCTTGGGACATCAGTGCATCACATGCAAGGGGAGGGGGCCCTGCTGTTGCTTCGTGATGCCTCCCCACTTCTCCATCCATTCCTCCCATCCCCCGAGTCTGAGAAGAGCTGGCTGCATATGCCCTGCAGCCAGCCCAGCATCAGCCTGCCCCTCCCACATTTCCCCACCTCCCTCTCCTTCCCCCCACTCTGATTACAGCCATGTGGTACCCCGCAGCTGGCCAGCACATATGCAAAAGTGCACAGAGCTGAAAGACACTGCACTTCTGCGCATGCTCCTCAGGTTGGATGCACCAAGACTGGAGACAGGAGAGGTGTGCCCAATCTGATGAGCATGCGCAGAAACACACAATACCTTTCAGCTCTATACACTTTTTGTGTAAGTGTAGCAAGACCCCGCTTTCCTCCACCAGCATGCCAGCCACCTAAGAGGCAGCCACGGGGAGAGCGAGGTGGGGGTGGACTGTAAACAGCCGCGGGGAATGCCTGACCCCACCCCTTGCCTTTCATGTGCCTGAGTAGTGCAACTGAGAGGCACTTGTGGTCAGGGTTGGGTCAAGGCTGGTCTGGCTGTGGGGAGCTCCGACATTAAATCAGGTATGGTCAGCAGCAGGCCATTAATAAGGACCATTAAATCAGGTATAGTCAGCTGGCATCAGTGGTAGGCTTACCCGGGCACTTGCCAAGGGCCCACAGCTACAGCGGGGGGGGGGGGCATTGGCCTTCCGAGGGAGCCCCAGACAATTTCCAAACCTGGACTGGGTGGGCTGTTTGTTTGTGCCGCTGCTGCACTGCTTCCGGGAGCCTCAGAGGGGGAACATGGTGAATAGAAGGCTGCTACCTTGTAAACAAGGTTCTTTGATATGGCTCCAAACATTCTCACAACTGGTGTTGTGAGAATGTGAGGAGCCACTCGAAGAAGAACAGAAGGTTGCTACCTTGTAAACAAGGTTCTTCGAGATGGCTTCAAACATTCTCACAACTCGGTGTTGTGAGAATGCAAGGAGCCACTCGAAGAACTGTGTATGCGCAAGTGAGCTTGGGGGCTCTGTGGGGGGAGAGTGAGGCATGGGGATGGATGATATTGGGCACAGGGAGAGGGGTTTGGGGAGGGTTCTTGGGAGTGAGGCATGGGTACAGAGGGAGGGGTTGTTTGGGGGTTCTGGGAGAGGCATGGGGACAGGGAGGGAGGGGCTGTTTGAGGGTACTGTGGTCTACAGTGGGGGAAAGGTGGTCCCTCCTACTCTGTTGCCCAAGGGCCCACAAAACCTGGAGCTGACCCTGGTTTAAGTGGGTCCCACAACAGTGGCTCCCAAACTATGGCCCAAAGCCATGGCAAACAGACTGCAGCTGATCCACAGACTGCAAACAGACTGCAGCTGATCCATATTCAAAATAGTAAAAATGAGGATTTAATACATAAGTGAAGTGTGATAAGGAGATACTGGCCTACATGTAAACTACAGTTTTAACAAATATGTAAAGGTAAAGGTTAATCATGTAATGTAATGTGAAATTGGAGAACTGGAAACTTGCTTCATGCAATGGAGAATTGCCAAGTCATGACCTTGAGCAATTGTGTAATCAGAAAAAGTCTAACACTTCTGCAGACACTAGCAATAGGCCACTGAGCTGCATATGGATTTCTTCATGTGGATGTGACAGAAAGCACAGAGTCACCTGGTGGGAAAATCAAACACAGGACCCTGGAAGAGTACTTCAGAGGGGAGACAAGACAAAGGAGAGGTCCGAGAGCTTCATGAGAATCATCAGAGCTTCATCTTCATCATCGTACCAGCCAGAGAAGGGCTGCACCAAAGAAGCTATTAAGTAAGGACTCTTGGAAACTCTAAGACTTGTACCCAGCCAAGCTTTCCACCGTTGGCTGTGACATGAACTGAAATACCCTTGGATCTTGATTAGGGTAAGCCTAAGTTAGGAGAATCCAAGTACAGAAGCCACACAGACAAGCAACCAGAGTCTCGGGGACAGTGCCAGCATTGGATGGAATGGAGCACATAGAACCTGCCCTTCAGAGTGATCCTCTGGCTGCGTAGCACCAGCACTAGCCCTTGGTGCCAGTGTAAATCTAATTTATTTCAATGGGACTCATGACCAAGCTAAAGCACTAGCATTAAATATCCAGAGGCTCACTGGTCCTCATGTGACCCAGGCTCACTACAAATCCCAAAGCTCCATGTCATGGGATTGGGGTCTCACTACCCCACTCTAGGCTGTCATGACTCAGGTCATTTTCAGACCTTCCCCCCTGTGCATATTTTGGCTGCGGGAGGGATATGCACGGGGTTTGACCAGTCTGACACACACACCCACACCCCCGGTGTGGCTTTGCTGGCAAACACCCGCAGCGATACAGAGCAGGAAAGCTCTGTATTGCTTTCAGACCTGCCGAACCCCAAATCCAATGCTGGCACTGTCCCCAAGACTCTGGTTGCTTGTCTTTGTGGCTTCCATACAACATCCACTCCCATAGCAAGGGAGGTGGGTAACAACATGCGTGAACTTCTGTTACAAGAATTCACGTATGTTGCTGACTAGGGCTGAAGAAGTAACTCCTTTTTCTGTTCTGCTATTTCATTCCGCCATTTCAGAATTGCCTATGACGTTCTGCAGCTTTTCTGCCAGCATTTCCCTAATTCTGCTGGCATTCCACTAATTCGGAAACTGTCGGAACAATCGCGGAAACTGTCGAAACACGCATTTTTTTGCTACTTCGCAGTGCTGGTGGAAATTGCGGAAGATAGAAACTGTTGGAAAAAACATTATTCTGCTATTTTCGCAGTCTTTGGAAGTAGCGGAATGAAAGTAGCAGAATGGCGGAATTAGCGGAATGAAATTAGCAGAATGAATGTCTCTATTGCATCATGCCGCTCATTGCGGAAGAACTTTTTCCGTCAGAAAAAGTTACCACAGCGGCATGCCGCTTCAGCCCTATTGCTGACTATTTGGGTGGGTACTCCCAGTGACGTAGCAAGACTGTGGCGGGCCTGGGCCCCTTCCCAATTATGGCCCCACTTAAGAGCAAGGGGGTGGAGTCTCCCTAAGCAGCAGCCTTCCCAAGGGGGCTCCCAGCTAGCCTCCCTGCACAAAGGTGGGAGTGCCATCTTGGCTCCCAGCAAGCCCATACTCTGTACTCTTCCCCAAGCAACAGCAACCCCATCAGGAAGGAAGTTTTATGAGTGGGTAGGGCCAGGGCCAGCACTCTATCCCTGCCCACTCTGTAAACTTCCTTCTTGTGGGCCCTTTGCAAGCAACCTGAGCGCCGCTAGAAAATTTCAGAGTGGGCGGGTGCAGAATGTTGACCCTGCTCCCTTCCCCACCTGCTCTGAAAATTTCGTGGCAGTGCTCAGATCACTTGCAAAGGGCCCCCTAGAGTCCAGGGCCTGGGCTTAATGGAGCCCCTTTGCTCCATGGTAGCTAGTGCTACACCCCTGGGTACTCCCACTGCTCTCCTGGCAGCAGAGCCCCCCTGGTCTGCCAGCCTCACCCTCAGCTAGGAAGAAAACAGGGTGATGCTGGCAGACTGGAACAACTCTCACCAGCAGCAGAGCTGGCATTAGGCAGGGGCAACTAGTGCCTAGGCCCCCAGCCCTTCAGGAGCTGCAGCAGGGGAGCTCCCAGGGCCTCTCAGCGTGGCACTGCTCCCAGGGCATGTGCTTGTTATCCCCCCCTTCTCCCACTGGCAACTCTGCCACTTGCTCTGAGATCTTGTCCCCACCAAGTCTAAGGCTGGCCCTGATCAGCAGCCATGGCAAGTGGCAGCAGGGCTAGACTGCTCCCTGCTGAGTAAGTGATCATGGGGCAGCGGGACACCCCTCCCTGCACTGAATCACTGCGAGTGGCAGAGAGGGGTAGGTGCTAACCTGATCCAGCAGGAAGTCCCCTCCTTCCCACATCTGTAGCTACAGGTCCACACGTAAGATTAGCTACGTATGGACTCAAACCTGGGGCTGCACGCCTGGACTTGGTAGGCAGCCATTTCCATGTTTACAAGTGGCTTCCATAACGTGTGGTCGAAACACCCCAAGATAGCTACTGTTTCAATGTGTTTCTGCCTATGAATGCTGGGTTCAGAACTCCAGAGGGGACTGGGGATTTCCTCTTGGGAACAACGTCAAGCAGCAGGCTTCCTGGAGAAACCCCAGAAGATTAAATTAATCGATATTGATCTTCTCCTAAAAGATTTTATGCTCCTGATGTTGCTAAATTCCCCATCTGAAAAGT
The DNA here is from genome assembly GCA_003113815.1 of Sphenodon punctatus. NCBI lineage: Eukaryota > Metazoa > Chordata > Lepidosauria > Sphenodontia > Sphenodontidae > Sphenodon > Sphenodon punctatus. The sequence goes on from QEPC01012458.1 coordinate 3,463,820, forward strand.
GGAGAAAACAATCGATAAAATCATTTCATTTGACAATGCATCTGCTCCAAACACATACAGAAACAACCGAATGGTTATTTGATTAATGTGCTAGAAAGGAGTCTCTCTCCCCCCGCTGAGGCTCTTATTTGTACAAATTATTGCTGTGAAGGCTAAGAGGATGTGTCTGTATGACTTTGGGATGAAAAATAAAACTGAGGTCTGCAGAACAGCACAAGACAGGGAGTGAAGAATATACTGTATCTCCAATGGGAACGGCAGGGGGAATTTACAATAGGCACGCAGAGTGCAATTACTAAGGAGGGAACGTGGCCAGGACACCAGGGTTAACACCCTGATGCTTGTGAAAAGCACCAGGGGACCTTTAATGGCAAAAATACTCATCACTGGAGTTCTACATCTTTTGGCTTCAAGCATCAGATCACAACCTCAGGAATTATTTACTTGGTCCAGGCCTCAATCCCCATGACCCAAAATTATTTTACTGCTGATGTCCTGAGACCCATTCATTATTTGAATTAGATATAGTGTAACAAAATCTCTTTGTTTTAGAACCCATCATCTTACTACCTGACAGTTTCTCCTGGGAATCCAGTGCTATCTCAGAACTGTGGTGTTATATTACACCATGGGTATCCAGACTTTAGTTGGGGTGGTAAAGTGAGAATCTGAATTCCTCTGCTCTAGAACCAGAACCAGAATATAGCTACATTAAGGACCGGAGCCAGCCTTAGAATTTGTGGGACCCAGGGCAAAGATAAAATGCGGGACCCCTGGCAGCCCTAGAAGAGGTCATGTTTGGAGCCCTGTTGTGAGGGAGGGCGGCCCTGCACCCTGCCCAGTGAAAATGGTGAAATGCAGGACCTCCAGAAGTAGAGAAAATAGTGGGGCCCAAGGCCAGTCACCCCGGGTCCCCCTGTGGTATAAGGCCAGCCTTGGTAAGGACAGGTGGTGCAACTGCACCAGGGCCCACAAGCCTGGGGGGGACATGCTCCCTGGTGCAGCTGCATCCCCTGCTGCTGGATGGGAGGAATTGGGGGGGGGGGGATTCCATTTTCTGCACCCAGGCCCATTCCAATTTTAGCTACCTCCTGAATCAGAGGCCCCTACCACCAGAGCTAAAGAAGATTTTTTTAATTGTTACCCTAACTTTAAAAAAAAATTATTTATTCAAATTTATTATCCCGTCCTTCCCTAAAAAGGCTCAGGGCAGCTTACGAATAAAGTATAAACATAAGATATAAAACATATATAAAAGCATATTTAAAAAGTCTATAAAATAGTAGAAAATGAAAACAACTCCAACACCAAGAACCACCCCCCTAAGAAACCCACCCAATATCACCTCCCCATATCCCACATTCACCCCCCTCTTCACAACCCTACCGCAAACTCACCTCCCAAACCCCCCATCCCCTATCCCTGCCTTTATACAACCAAAAAGGTCTTGCACCGCCTCTGGAAGACACCCAGGCTCGAGGTCAAATGGACCTCCGGGGGAAAGAAGTTCCATAACATCACGGCAGCAACTGAGAATGCCTCCCTGCGCGCCCTCATCGTATTGAACAAGACTAACTGATGGTACCCACAGGCAGCACTCCCGTCCAAACACAGGGGCAGCAGTGGGGGCATGAAACGACAAGTGGTCTCTCAGATATGCAGGTACATATAACATGTACCCTAAATTCACGTCCATCCACTCCTGTGATAAACACCACCATTCCCATCCTCTTCTCACATTCTAGGATCACCTCCCCCATATCCAGCTCCAACCACATCCTTGGTGAGAATTCTCACCTAGTTGTTCCCTCACATCCTGAGAGAAAATTTGGGCCATGAGAAACATAAGACTCATGGGCCCTTACCAGCCAAAACTGAGGTTTGATGTGAGAGAGGCAAAATTAATCAAGCCTTTTGCTGGTGCCAGGTCATGGCGATTTACCCAGTCGACCTACCTTCTCACGGGGCCTGCTTCCAAATGACGTACCCTCAAACCCATTCCCCTCCAAATACACATTTCTCTCAGACTCTCCCCTCCCCCGCAGATGCCAAGACAATCCTCCACATTAAGGCTGAAGCAAGAGCAGGTGCCCTCATTTCTTCAGGAAATACCAACCTTCCGGGAGTGCTTTTGGTCATTCTTTGGTATTTTCCACTTCCAGTCCTGTTGGTACTGAAAGTACCCACACTTTCCCATCATTTTTTTGTAATTTCTGGTATTACCGATAATACAGAAAATTACCAAAAAATACTGATAATACCTGAAAATTACCAGAAATTACTGAAGTAGTGGAAAATAGCAGAAAATCACAAAAAAATGTCTAAAATGCTGGTAGATTTCCTCCTCATGTGAGTGAAGGCAAAAGAAAATCACTTGCAGAGATTTTTTATTTCAGCTGTAAATGTGTAGCCCCCTCACACTAGTCTCAACCTCATTTGTCCCCTCTTCCTTAATATCTCTAATGTGTGTCCTGTTCCCCTCAAACTACTCCTCAGTCAGCACTTGTAGAGACACTGGTAGATGGCCCTAGTCATTCTGCGGCTGAATTGATCCCTGGAAGTTCTGTCATAGGTTGGGAAAGCTCAAGCAGCCTCTACTGGATCAAAGCACAGGCTATTATCCTCTCATCATGCCTCCCACACCTGCTTCCCCATTCTCGGTTACCATTAGCAACAATGCCAGCCTCTCAGTTACTCAGACCTAGGTGCCATTTTTGACTCCCTCTTGCTTGTTTCACACCCCCTCACCATGCCCAGATGCCGATACTTCTGCCTCTGCAATATTTCTAAAGTTAAACCTTGGTCCACACAGTTAAAACTCTTGTCCGTGTCCTCACCATCCTGTCTAGATAACAGGACCATCGTTCCCACTCTCCCCATACCCACATCAACTTTCTAGTCCATACAAGAACTCAACAGCTAAGATCATCTTCCTTGCAGCTGCGCTGTCCATGGCACCTGTTTATATGAATCATCCACTGTGGCTTCCTGTTTTTAAATGCATAATGTCAAGTTTCTCATCCTTACTTTAAGGGTCTCCAAAAGCCTGTTCTGCTCCCTTGGTTTTTTTAACGGGTCCCCCTGCAATCCCCTCCCCTCATGTGTCCCTTCTTTGCCCTTGCTTACAAACAGTTCTTATATGTAGAGTGTCCTCTCAGAAAAAAAACCTTACCTCCTTCAGCACTCACTTCTACTGTCATGTCTAGAAGACGTTAGCCAAGTAGCAGTGGAGCAGAAGTGGGTCAGTCTGAGATACTTAATTGGTATTCGTTTAATAAAAGACTAAAATGTTTGTATGTTACCCTACACGACCTTGCCTATGAGTTCTGCAAGGGTAGCACCAGACCTCAATGTAAGTAGGAATGGAACCTGGAACCCTGGGACTACCATTGTAATAGTACTACTGCTTCTGCTACTACTATTACTTATGTTGCTGCTACTACTGATCAAAAACTGAAGTTGGCAAAAACTACTGACAATTACACTTTTATTTTTAATAGCAGTTTTTACTGCTTCTCAGTACATTTACTGATGGTTGGCAGGCACTACTACTACTGCTATTATTATTAACAGTAATAATTCCCAAGAATGTGACTGTTTCATAACCTTTAAACCTCTAGTCACACTACCACAGTGGTGTATTTACAAAAGCACTGACTGTTTTCAATACAGCTGTATTTCAACATTTTATGAAAACTAATAACTAGGAAGAAAATGTCAATAAGCATGAGGCTTTGCAAAACACCCTGGATTGCCTTATAATGTACCCGCATTGAAATGATACACTGTACACCTTAAACACTGTACCTCTGCAACCATTTCTCTATGGGCCTGCGTGTGCATGCTTTGCTTATAACGCGGAACACGGACCAGTGGCTAAAGTACAGAGTAGGAGAGAGGAGACCTGGATTCTATTCTTCACTTCCATTCCCAACTCTTCTATCGATTCACTGCTGCATAACCTCAAACAAGTCACACAACCCTGCTGCATTTTAGTTTCTACTTTTATGATATAGCAGTAAGTCTTGCTGCCCTCCCAAGGGGCTGTGAACTGTAATTACTGCTTGTGAAGGACTTTGAGATCCTCAGGTGAAATGTATTTCAAGCAAAAGCACCAAGTGCAGGAAGGGAAAAGGAGCAGAGAGAGAGCCCCAGTGAAGGGCAAGGAGTGAAATGTTGACTCATTCCATTTCCTAGTAAGGCGTTAAAGACTCAGAGGATTTGCCTTTGTGAATGCTCAATGCACAGTTTATTTCTAGTGCAGTGCCCATTTCCTCTTGACATTAAGCATGTACCATCTACTGAAGAGACTATTGCTTCTGCTGCTTGCTCTCCCTGTCCCCTGCTTTAAAAGGAGGTCTGAGAACTTGGGTCAGCTTCTGAAACTTGCAAAGGCCTATTCTATTCTATTCTATTCTCAACCCCCCACTGGAGTACCAGAATATTTTCCAATAGTGAACTAATCAATGCGACTAGTCATTTCAGATTCATTCTCTCTCCCACCATCTACCCAGCACAGCATAGCATTTTGCTGGGCAGAGTTTTTTGGTTTGGGGAATCTTATTTGTTTTTCTTTTCTTTTCCCCCCACTGGATACACTGTTAAGGGCTTGTATTGGCAAAGACATAATAAAAAAAAGTACCCCTTGAAGTTAGAATTAGAATGGACTGTGATGAGGTTTACTGTGACTCTTAGTTTTTCTGGGAATTTCTTTTCACAGCCTTTCAGGAGGCTGCCATGCTTCTGAGGGGATTGTTCTTATGCCTTTCAGGACCCCCCTTATGGTGACACAAGAGAGTGGCTAAAATGGGAAGGTTTGTGCCCAGAGATTTGCAAGAGCACACTGTTTTGCAGGTGAACTCTGGAGAAAACCAGAATCTGGAAAGTGTAAAAGTGACTTAAACCTTTACCTTTGTACTTAAAAAAAAATTGCACTTGCCAGGTCTTGGGGTACATATGACTCCTATGGGGAAAACCCATTATAGGTGGGGTCTATTTTATCCCCAAAACATAGTCTGTGTCCCACACCTTTAAACTAAGCCCTGGGAGCGCACACACACACACACACACACACACACACAGAAACACATGAAAGAGTCTGTTTTATGGGGATGTTTTCACTCCTCAAATTCGCCCCAAATGCAAATTCTCTCCTGCACATTACTGGCTCTGCCTTATAGTCAAGCTTTTCTAAGGACAGTGGAGTACACTCAGCACCTTTATAGCCTGCTATTTGCATTTCTTTTGTTGTTGCCTAGGATTCTTGTCTCCACAAACTGACCCCAGAAGGGAAACTTAAACCTAGGCTGAAGAAATGAAACCTAACATTACCTGAACAAATGTGAAATGACACAGAAAAGGTTTGTGTAAAACCAAATAGGAAAACTCCATTGACACCTTGTGTGCGTTTGCACCCTGGCACTTTTTTGGTCATTGGAGACAAACGATAAGAGATATCTGGCTGAAATTTGAGTATGTTATGGCCAGAGATACCAGTGATAATGTGCTGAAAGCTCAAAGTTGTAGACCCAGTACTTAGCATATTTTCATGGTTTCTTTCAACCATGATACAAAAGGACAAAATAATAGCAGTGAAGGGGTTAATTTTCATTGCGACTGCCAGTCTGAAGTGGCCTTGAGTTCCATGACCCCTTGCTATCTGAATGGTCCTTGAAAACTGTTTATTTTGGTTTATTTTAAGCTGGGGTCGATTTGACCCCAGTTGAAATGCAGTGGCTTGGGGTCCATCTAACCCCAATAGGAAAACTCTATGGAAACCTGGGGTCCGTTTGAAAGATGCCACTTTTTTGTTTATAGGAGACAAACGGTAGGAGGTATTAGGCTGAAATTTTAGTATGTTATGTCCAGAGGTGCCGGTGACAATGTCCTAAAAGCTCAAACTTGAAGAGCTACTAATTAACATATTTTAATGTTTTTGTGCTCGGTGGGGTCGGTTTGACCCCAAGATTGCAGGTAAAGGATATGTCACCTTTGCATCCTGCCTTCCAGGGCTACACTTTCTGTGTTGTACACCATAAAACACACAACACACAAATTGCCTCTTTTCTTACAGTGAAGTAGGGATCAGAGGGCCGAGGACCACAAGCAGTAGTCATTCTGCAGCAGGTGGAGGGGATGCTATTTGCTGAAGAAGTTGCCTCCTTTACCAAGTTTCACCAAGTGCTGCACTCACACAATGTGGCTACCCCATGTATGAAACCCCATGTTATTCCCAAACCTGATTGCTAGTCAGTTCCTGCCTCAAAGGGTGCAGTTGCATGAGCTAATCACCACGTGGCTCAGTGGTGGGCAAACACAGCCACCATACTATGGAGCCAGCGCAGGGAGCAGGGCAGATGGTCTCCCCCCATCCCCTCTGCGGGGAAGTCGGGTGTGCTGCTGTCAGACCTCCCGCCACAGTGCAGGGTGAGCTGGGGTGCCGGTCAAACAAGCAGGTGCCTGGTCCTGCCCTGCCTTTCCCGGCCCAACCACCATCCCGCCCCCAGCCATGATGTGGCTGCATGGGATTAGAGTGTGTGGCCACCGCTCAAAGCACTTCCCCCATGCAGCAGGGGAACATTTGGTGGCCGCTGGCCAGACGATACACTGACTGCATTACATGGTAAGGATGCCCAGAGTGAAGTAAGGCTGCCTAAGGCATAGTAGGCATTTCATGTGGCTGCACCCAAAAGAGGAAATTCAGCATCTCACCTGACTAGCTGGAGCCGATGCTGTAAAAGACTCAGTGAGGGAAAAGAGAAGGAAGTATCGACACAAAAAGCTATTTTCTTTTGCATATTTTTCTTGTAATCTCAAGCTAATTCATAAATTGGCCTGTGTTTCAATTAGAGCTATTGGGAAATGCTTTAGTAGCTTGCACATGGTAATTAAAGAGACACGATCAAGACCAAAACCATACATTTAAAATAAAGGTCTTCACTTCTGTTAAAATATTAATGGTGAAAGAGCTGTGATGATCTTAATTAATTCCTCACTATTAATGCCATTTGCTTAATTTTTGTCTGTCATTCAATAGTGACAGTGAAATTAAACTAGCCAGTTTCACTTTGTGCTTACAGTCAGCTTCTCTCTATACTTCTCCGGCATCTTAAGTCAGTTTCCCATATTTTGACCTGTTACTGATCCAGGAAGTATCTTCCCTCTTATCCCATGACTAGTTGGTTTATTTAAGAATCTTTCAGGAAAGACCTTGTCAAAAGCCTTCTAAATATCTGTGTATTTTATATCAGCTGGATCGCCCTTATCCACATGCTTGTTGACCCTCTGAAAGAATTCCAACAGACTGGTGAGACATGACTTCTCCTTACAAAAGCCAATCTGACTCTTCCCTAGTATGTCATGATTATTTATGTGCTGCTTAATGAATTCTGTTCTTTACTAGAGCCTACCAACTTGCATTGTACTGACATTCGGCTCACTGGCCTATAGTTTCTAGAGTCATGTCTGGAGCCTTTTGAAAGGTAGCTAATGTAATGCTGATTTTTTTAAAGTCCTCAGGAACAGAGGGTAATGTTAGCGATAGGTTACATACTATAATTAGTAGTTCTGCAATTTCATGTTCACATTCTTCAAGAACATTTGGGTGAATATAATTTGGTCCTGGCAACTAATTATCATTTCTTTACCAATTCACTCTAAAACCTCTTCTAGAACCACATTAATCTGTGATAGTTCATCATGTTCACTACCTAAAAAGAATAGCTCGAATGTGGACATCCTGGTCTCTAACATCCTCTACAGTGAAGACTGATGCCTAGAATGCATTTAGCTTTTCTGTATGGCCTTCTCTTCCATGAGTTTTTCCTACAGCATGATGGATTAATGGCCCAGCCAACTTTCTTGCAAGCTTTTTGCTTCTGATATACTTTTAATGAATTTATTATAAGTTTTGTATCTTGAGCAAGTTGCTATTCAGATTCCTTTTTGGCCTGCCTAATTATAATTTTCATTTACCTTACTAAAGTCTGTGCTCTTTAGGGCTGAGATGAGAGCAAGTGTTCCCATTATGCTGGGAAATACCTTTTGGGAGCACTTGCGTGTGTTTGTCGGTACTTTGACCGTCTCTGGTGATTCCACACTTCTGCCATTGTCGATATCAACGCCTGTGATTTTTCATCATTTCTCATCCACTTTGTCACTTTCTGGCATTCTTCATAATTGTAATCACTTTCTGGCATTTTTTCATCATTTTTCATCATTTTCATCACTTTCCAGGATTTTTAGAGCAGTTTTACAGCAATTTCCAGTAGAGGTGGGACCCCAGGCCCATTACCGGCTACCGGATTTACCGGTTACCGGTTCTCTGAAAACCGGATTCCCGGATTAAATCCGGTATACCGGTACCGGATTTATTTCATTGATTTCAATGGGGCGCTGTGTCCCCATTGAAAT
>QEPC01012458.1:3495933-3551602 GCA_003113815.1 Sphenodon punctatus
TTTCATTGGTTTCAATGGGGACACAGCGCCCCATTGAAACCAATGAAATAAATCCGGTACCGGCATACCGGATTTAATCCGGGAATCCGGTTTTCGTAGAACCGGTAACCGGTAAATCCGGTAGCCGGTAATGGGCCCGGGGTCCCACCACTAGTGATGGGAGAGGATGTTCCTTTCCTAACCCTTGAGAAGGCCAGAACTGACCCAGGAATCAAGAGTTAGCTCAAACCCTTTATCTGGACTCAGACAGGACCTCAAACAATAATCAAACCAAATCAAGGCCCCTGCATGGTGTTACCTAACAGAGCACAGGAACAATAAAATGCAACAAACTCCCTATCACACCCAACCTGAATGCCAAACTGCCCCAAATCTCCTCCCAAGGAGAGATCTCCCCAGTCACTAGCGCAGAGAGTAGGGCTCCAGTTTCTTGGCACAGTCTGAGTGGGAAACCCCCAGTCATCAGTGGGGGACCAGGTGGCTGGGGTGTATTAGGAGTTCATCCTGCAACCCAGGTCCTGTCTCTCTGTGCTCCCCATCCTCCTCCTTTTCTGCTGACTCATTCCCTCTCTTCGTTCCCCCTGTCCTCCGTCCAATGATCAATCACAGCCTGGTAAGGGTGGGGGAAAGAGCTCTTCATTTGCACATAGGAACACCACACTAGCTTTCAATGACCTGGCATCCCCAGCTTCCCATGGGAGACTATTGCACAGCGTAATAGAACACTCTATCAGGAAGATTTTCCAGATATTCAACCTAATATTTTTCCATCCAATTACCCCTAATTTCACTACCCTAAACAGTCTCCCCCTCTTGTTTGTGTTTAAATCCTTCACCATAAGTAACTATTGGTGGTTAGTTACTAATACCATTGATTAGAGTGTCCCCTGCCCTTAACTGTCACAATTTCAGCAACGTTATACATTTAGTTCTTTTAATCTTTCCTCATAAGTCAGTTTTCCAAGTCTCTTCATCTTTTTAGCAACTGGTCTGGTCTCTGAATTCCCTCCAGAGTGACAGAATCTTTCTGCTATTGAGGTGCCCAGAAATGAATGCCAGATGCAGTTACACCAGAGACATATTACCTATTATCCGCTAACTCTGTTAAAGGATGCCTCTGCGTATTCACTCCCAAATTATACTGCCTTATGTTGCAGCCTGCTTATTGCATAGCAAGCTCCTATTGAGTCCCTGTTCACTCTTGAAGAAGGGAAATTATTTTATAAAGCTCTGAAAAAAGGAAATCCCACATTATTTGTCCCAATCCAGCCAACCCAGTTGAGTAATGGAAAACAGGACTGAGGAGGAGAGGCCTTCTGGAAATCTCATCAGATTTTCTCAAAAGGATTGATGACAGACTATAGCTGTCCAAACAAGATACCATCTGGATTCAAACTGACGAGTTAGCATTAAATAAGATAGAAAACACAAGTTGTTTTTATATAGTGCTTTCTAGTGTTCGTAGTCCTTTAGTAACCCATATCTAGCTGATCCTCACAAACAACCCTGTGGCATAGGTGGTTAATTATTCCCATTTTGAATATGAACAACTGAGGCTGAGATAGAGACTTTCCAAGGCCACTCGGTGAATTCATGGCTAAAACAGGATTTGAACCCTGGTCTTCCTTATCCACTAGGCTACACTGGCTCAGAAATCTAAAAAGATGGCAAATTGGAGTATCACACAAGCCTTGAATTGGTGTCTATGGTGGATGTTAGCAAGTCCTCACTGACTTGACTGTGGGTGCTGTGGCATACTTCCCGTGGAAGCACAAGCCAAACCCCTTCATTGCCTGAGTGGTTGATTTATGGCATAAGAGAATGCCTAGCACAAGAGGAAGTTGGGTAGGACAGTTTCAAGGCCTCTTGTTATGGTCAGTGTTTGCCCTGGCTCAGCCTGTTTGTTCCTTAGCCACCTCACTGCCAGTCTCCTGCCCACCTGCACCCAACCCTTGCTTTCAGCCCCTTATCCTCAACCTTCCTTGGACTGACCCACCCTCAGTGATTAATTTGTAAAAAAAAACAAAAAAAAACACGAATTGCTGGAGCTAACAACCCAAACACTGGACTAACCTGGCTGTCTCAGTCTTCACAGCTGAGTATAAAGCAGGAGTTCTTGTGACTGAATCTATAGGATGGCCAGCACAGGGGGTAGGGTGGAAAAGTCATTAGTGCAAAGCCAAATAAATCCATTTTCCCCTGACTTTTCATTTTCAGTACAGAAATGGCCAATATTAGCCTTTTCCTGGTCTTTTACATTTTGGGGTGCTCACTCCTACCAGGAATATTTCCTGGGACTCAGTTCCTTCCAGCTTGAATTTATGGGGCAAGTCCCCCCCCGCCACAAANCCCCCCCCCCCCCCCCCACTCTGGCCTTCTGGCTTGTTTCTGCACTGTGCGCTCCAGACTGTCCTTCAACTTGTTTACTTGGCTTGGCTTTCCCTTCAGCTTTGACCATCTGGCCTGCATCTCAACACTGCTTTTAGATTGTCCTTTGGTTTGTCTCTCTGTCTCGCCTACCAGCTCTGACCTCTTAGCCTGTTTCCTGACTTTACATTCTGGTTTGATCTGTGGCCTGGATGCCCTGACTCTGCCATGGTTTGGAACCTGCCAAAACCATCCACAGCCTTGTCCCTTACAATTAGGCTAGCCACCTCTCTGGGTCCAGGTTTTAACCCAGAGTTTCTGGGCATCCCTAGTAGCCCAGAGAAATTGGGGCTTCGGATGGCAGCTGGGGTGGCCCTTAGGAACTTTCCCACCCCCTTTCTGATGTGACCCCCTCTCCTATGGAGTGTCAAAGAACGGAAAAGGTGGCAACCCTACTTATAAGGCATCTCCTCCATTTATTTATGATTTTCTCAGCCAGCTCCAGATATGGCTCAGTTTTAAAATTGCTTCCTACCAGCAGGAGGGAAATTATAACGAAAGTGTATCAGTAGTTCAGATGACACCCAATAAAATTTGGGAGCTGCTGTGTCACAGCTTCTCCCAGGACTGCCTAGAGCTCCTTCATGGCTATTGGTTACTGCGTGTAAGATGGCCATTGTGCCTCATTGTTTAGAGTGGCAGCTGAAAACTAAACAGCTAAAGAAAAAAATAAAGAGAAGAGAAAGGGGGAAGGGGTGTATTCCAGTATTAGCCTTACAAGTGAGATGCTGTGGATCATGAGTTTGAAAAAGATGCTGGATAGCTTTGTAACCACTGCCATCTGTATTTCCGCAAGATCATACAAGGCTAGAGCTGGAAAAATACAGGCAAAAATTATGCCTTGAATATTTTATTTGGAAAATTTAGAAAAGTCCTTTACATAAATTCATGGCTGTAACTAAATCAGCTCTGCCAGAGGTAGGGATAAATCACATTTCAGGCAGCAGGCCGTAAACTGAGCAGAGATTCTCCACTGGAGCAAAGGACACAATCAGCAGGCTTCAGTGGGGCTCCTCTGGAGTAAGGGGTTCGTGGATAACAGACCATGCCTGTGGGAACTATGCATATGTGTGGAGGTGGGAGTGGAACCCCTGACCTACATCTCCAAATATATGGACTTCTGCCACTTTTTGATGGCAATATAACACTTTTGTATTTTAGCTAACAAAGTATATCTTTCCATTACAAAAGTACACACATCTGCCATAGCACATACTTCTCCTTGTTATACAGTGCTTATCCCAATCACCTTAGCTTCAGAAAGTTCAGAGGCAACAGCCAGGCACAAGTTTGTAATGAACATACTGAACTGAAACTGTGATTTCCAGGCACTGGGTTATATATTATAACCCAGCCTTTTCCTAGCTATATTGTGTGGAACATAGATGCATTATGTTTTCGTTTCTCCCTTTTTCTGTAGCCTCTATAATTAATCATTAGGATGCTAATTAGATGGTGGTGTTACACAGACTGTGCCTTTTTCTTACAAAAAAGATCTGACTCCAAACCTGGGAATTTGACACGTGATTTTATTCATTTCATTTCATTTTATTTTATTAACCTTTTGCGTAGCCAAAATTGGCTATTGCAAAACATTTAAAAAGAAAGAAAACATAAATCAAATTAAAAGCTAAAAACAGGATCCTACACAGGATAACACAATATCAATAACCATATAACTTTCAACATATAAATAAATAACCTTAACACAAAAGTAATAAAAAAAAGTGTCCTGAATGTAACCATTTTAAAACCAGATCCAGATGTATTCATTATCCAACTCATGATTGAATATTTTATTCTATTACTCCCTGCTTAGCACAGCTTAGCCAACTGCTGGCTATCTCCAGATTGTGCTCTACCTCTAAGTCCAAGGTAAAACCTGGGATAAACTAGTCAGGATCTACCACCAATAAAGGGCTCTCCCATGTACTGATCAGGATAATGAAATGAATTCTTTTAACACTACATCCTGCCCAGAGATGATTGGTTAAAAAAAAAACCCTAGAGCCTCCAGGTCAAATCCAGAGGGAGTGGCAACCTTACTCATTATTGAAAAGTGCTAGATTTAAAATGGTAGCATATGTCCCAATTTACCATTGTGTGGTCATGTACACCAGTACACAGAGCAGTGGTATTTTACATGTACATTGCACTTGTGTAAAGCACAGGACAATGGAGAATCTGGCCCCTCAAAGCAAGAGACTTATTGGCTGAACTTCTTTTGGAAGCACTTTGGAAGTCCAGCACATCAGTGAAATCAAAATAAGACAATGTGTAGGGGTGGGAATATCGATATTGGATAAATCCCATACACCCGATAATCAAATGTATTGGCTTAATCTGATATTCACCGGTATCGGCATACCGGATTTTTAACATTGGCCGCTTTAGCAGTTTTTTTACATTGCGGCCATTGAAGTAAACGGCCACAATGTAAAAAAACCGGTAAAGCGGCTAATGTTAAAAATCTGGTATGCCGATACCGGTAAATCTGATACCGGGGAGATCTGATACCGGTAAATTCGGTATCAGGTATTCTCCCCAGTGTCCCATCCCTAGTAACTGAAGCACCTTCCAGCAGCCTAAAGCAGTCCACTGGGCTGGCCTCATACGATGCTTCCTGGTGTTAGCAGCAGTCACACAGGCTGAAACCTCACGCCAGACTTTGAAAAAGGCCCCCATTTCATTTTAACACAGGAGTTTTTTCTTGAAACAGTTCTGGCTTTCTCCGTTTCTCAAACCCTTCCCTTCTGCTTCTGTTAAGAATAATAATAATAAAAAAACCTTGACCCTTCTTGGAGCACTTTCCCCTACTGAGCCCTAGAGGATTTCTTATGAATCAAGATCCCCTTGCCATGGAACTTCCCAAGGGCAGGGAAGAGCTGAGATCAGAGCCTGTTTTCTTCAGAGCCCAGGAAACAATGTTCTAACAGACAAGCAGGAGTGCATGCTTTCTCCACACAAACCCTGAACTGGCTCTTCTGTCCAGCTTGAGTGTAATTGGGTTGAAATGGCGTTGGCGTTTGAGCACTGCTGCCTCCCGACTCCAGCCTTGGATCTATTCCAGTTCGGTTCACATGTGCCCTGAAGAGAGAGTCATGCTTCTTACAAGAACACTGTGCTATTCGCTGGGGAGATTGTCAGGAACGGGGACCTTCCTCCCTGTCTGTCTTCTCACCAGAGTGTGTGTTTGTCTCTGTTTATCAGCTGGTTGTGCTGTATTTTCGCATTCTTACTCCTCCTTCACCCTTGAAGATATGCTGCTGGGGGGGGGGGCGGGCGGGGGGGGGGAGGTCTACCAGCCTCTGGATTGGGTATTATGGGTTCCTGCAGTAATCGAGGTCATGCTGGGTAGGGGGAATTATGGTCCCATGGGGGGCAGTGTGTCAACTAGAGTGGAGGAGGATATACTTGGTGTCTGTCCCCCTCTCAGCCCCCCAGACAAGTAAGGAGGGGGTTGAGGCTATGCGGACCTCAGTCCTTGGATTGGTGCTGTTGAATGTGAGGTTGGTGGTGAATAAGTCATCTACCATCTGGGAGTCTATCCTGGATTGGGCTGCTGACCTCACGTGCATAATAGATCTTGCTGGACAATGAGTTGGAGCCATTTTTGGCTGACGTTCTGGCCAGGTACTCTGTGCAGCACCAATCTAGGCCCGAGGGACAGGGGCTGGGTGGGTGGGTGGTGTAGCGATTCTTTTTAGGGACACATTGCCGATCAGGAGGTTTCCAGTGCAGTCCATGCCTGGTATTGAGGGCCTCCACCTTGTGTTTGATTTGGCTGGGGACAAATTGGGGGTGTTGTTTGTATACCATGCACCATACCATACAGCAAGCTCCCTGGCTGCTCTAGCTGAGCTGGTGTCAGAGCAGGTGCTCTGGCTGAGCTGGTGGTCTTGAGGTCCCCCAGACTTATTGTTTTGGGGGACTTCAACATTCATGCTGAAACCAGTCTTTACGGGGCAGAGCAGGAGTTCATGGCCTCCAAGGCAACCATGGGCCTGTCCCAGGTTGTATGTGACCTGACACATGATTGGGGGCATACGCTGGATGTAGTGTTTTGCACTGGGCTTGAGATGGGGGGGTCCTATGATTGGGGGTGTGGCTATCTCACCCTTGTCATGGTTAGACCATTACCTCCTGAAGGTGTGTGTCTCAGCACATTTTTGCCCCCAGCAGGGTGTGGGGTCTATTAGATTGGTCCTTCCTCAGAGACATATGGAACCATCTAGGATCTGGAATGCTCTGGGGGATTTACTCTCTAACCGTGACAGCTGTATGATCAATTACCTCATTGTCTTATAGAATATTCTTTTGGTGAAGGCCATCGATACGGTGGCTCCCAGGCATCTGCTTCCTGAGCTGCAGCAGCGCAGGTCCCAGTGGTTTATGGAGGATCTGGCATGGCTTAAGCGAGAGGGTAGGCGGTGGAAGTGTTGACGGCATTGGACTCGAACTGAAGATGACCGATTACAGCATAGAGCGTATTTAAGGAACTATACCATGTCTGTGCAGCCAGCAAAAAAAGGTTTCCGGTGAAAACAAGTCAGGGGGCATTAGGGCCATTGCCAGCTGGGGTAATCAATGCCTCCCTGCAGGAGGGCAGGTTGCCGGACTGCCTCAAGGAGGCTCTGGTTCAGCCCTTGCTCAAGAAACCTTCACTTAACGTTGATTCCCCTGCCAGCTATCAACCTATCTCTAACCTTCCCTTTTTAGGGAAGTTTATTGAGCGGGCAGTGGCTCGGCAGCTTCAGGTGCATCTGGATGGCATCAGTTTTCTAGACCCGTCGCAGTCTGGCTTTCACCTGGGTTATGGCACTGAGACTGCACTTGTGGCTTTGGTCAACAATCTGCAGAACTGGACAAGGGAAATTTGACCCTGCTGATTCTGTTAGATATTTCGGCAGCATTTGATACCATTGACCATGAAGTAGTGGTGACCTGCCTGCAAGATCTGGCTGGGGTGAACAGGACTGTTCTTCAATGGTTCTGTTCTTTCCTAGCTAGGAGATTGCTGGGGGACTAGTCTCTCCAGGACCTCTCATGTGGTGTGCCGCAGGGTTCTATTCTGTCCCCCCCTCCTGTTCAACGTGTATATGCAGCCACTGGGTGAGATCATGAGGGGGTTTGGGGTATAGTGCCAGCAATATGCTGATGACACTCAGCTCTACCTCTTATTTTCATCTGACCCCGGCCCAGCTGGTGGTCTTGAGGTCCTCCAGACTTATTGTTTTGGGGGACTTCAACATTCATACTGAGACCAGTCTTTACGGGGCAGAGCAGGAGTTCATGGCCTCCAAGGCAACCATGGGCCTGTCCCAGGTTGTATGTGGCCTGACACATGATTGGGGGCATATGCTGGACGTAGTGTTTTGCACTGGTCTTGAGATGGGGGGGTCCTATGATTGGGGGTGTGGCTATCTCACCCTTGTCATGGGTGAGCCTTGTCAGCTCTACCTTGTCAGCTCTACCTCTTATTTTCATCTGGCCCCGGCCCAGCTGTCTCAGTACTTTCCCAGTGTCTGGCAGAGTTGGAGAATGAGATGAGAGTGAGTCGACTGAAGCTGAATCCCAACAAGACAGAGGTGATACTGGTTGGTGGGGCCAGTAATCTGAGTGGTGTGGAGGGATGCCCATCATAGGTGGGGTTTGTCCTCCTCTGGTTTCTCAGGTCTGGAGCCTGGAGGTGGGCCTAGATCTGTAACTGTACTTGGATGCCCAGGTGGCAGCTGTGACTGGGGGAACCGTCTGCCAATTTATTTTATTTATTTATTTAGAAAATCTTTTGCTACCGCAGCCCTCCTGCTCCAAGCAGAATTTATAATTCTGACCTTGCCACCACCATCCATGCTTTCATTACATCTAGACTAGACTACTGTAATGTGCTCTATGTGGGGCTGCCCATGGTGATGGTGCAGAGGCTGCAACTAGTGCAGAATGCAGCAGCCCATCTCCTTATAGGGATGGGCAGGTATGAGCATATAACTCCATCGTGTGTGCACTGCAATGGCTGCCAGTAGTCTTCCGGGCCCAATTCAAGGTGCTGGTTTTAACTTTTAAAGCCCTACATGGTCCCACTTATCTGAAGGACCGCCTCATTCTCTGGGCCCTAAGCCACCTCTGCGGTCTGCCGGAAGTGCTCTCCTTGAGGTCCCACATTGTCAGCGGATGGCTTGAGGAGGGTTTCTCGGTGGCTGCTGTGGAACTTAGCTCTACCTCTATCTCAGCTCTACATCGCCCTCCCAGAGGAGGCCCGCCTCTGCCCAGATTTGCTCACCTTCCAGCAGCTATGTAAGACCTTATTGTTCCAGCAGGCATTTGGAGAAGGAGATGGATAGGGCGGGGAGGGTGTGTGAGGGTAGGGGTTGGGGGAGATGGGTTATTTTATTTATATTTTATGATAATTTTTTATTGATATTTTGTTTATTTGATATTGTGAGCCATTCCAAGCTGCCTGAGGCAGGAGGGGTGGGATATTAAGAATTTTAAATAAATAATAACTAAATTACTCTGTTTCCTCTCCTGCCTACCCATCTGTCTCACTAGCCCTTTGCTTACCTAAGTTGCAAAGGTGTACATGTAGAATCTGTGTGCAAAATAAACTTTTGGTGCATTACAACAGGCAACTGATCCTGATCTGTCCTTAGCAGCAGGATATGCCCTTAGTCATTCTCATCTCAGAACTCCTTACAAAGGTTTACACATGGGGGAAGGTGAGATACAGCATGGGTAGCAAGTATAATCAGTGGCAGCTCATAAATAAAATACAACTGTCATATTCTAACAGGTTTCCACTGTTCAAGGGCTGGCAGAACCAGTTCAGACAGCTCCCAGCATAATCAGAACAGTTGGTCCTTATTGGGCACAGAATAGCCAGGCCATAAAAACACCCCAGATGAACAGTGCCCTGTCTCTTCTCTTTCCCCTCACTCACACTAGTCCCTGCTTCCATGCTGCCCTTGAACACCTCCTTTAATCAAGGGTGTTTTAAATGAGATGCTACCATGCATTGCCACATAGGGTCACACACGTGTGATACTGCCCTACACGTAGACTACAAGCCTAATAAATATGTAAAAGGTTCAACATGTATGTAATGTTACAATTGAGAACTGTAAAACTCGATTCATGTACTGTGAAAGGAGAACTGGGAAATACAGGAAATGTCCAGGTGTGAATTCACCCCAGACTGATAGCCAGAGACATTTAAATGCTAATGCAGGCAGCCATTGCCTACGTGCAAGCAGACACAGAAAGCTGATAGAGAGAACCAAAAGGAATTCTAGAAGCCTCAAGAAGATACGAGGGGTTTACTCCAAGGATATAGGGAGAGTTGTACCCCTTTGGGGAACAGTGACTGTTGAGAACTTATCTCCATCTTGCCTGCCAGCAAGAAGACTGCTGGAACTATGGACTGAGGGGAAAGACTTTGCTTTCTAGCAACTCTAAGACTGAAGACCCAGTCATTTACATCATTGACTGAGAAGAACTTATGGACCTTTGTAGGGTAAGATTCTTACCTAGGAACTCAACCAGTATAGATTAGGAATGTGTTATATTTACCTTTGATTTCTAGTTACCACTCTGCATCAACTATCTTGCTTATGTAATCAAAAAAGTTTCTTCTTATCTTTATGAAGAAGTGTCTGTGTCTAACATTGGAAACACAACGAGCCACTTGAGTTTTCAAACTCTTGCGAACCCAGAGAATAAACAGTCTGTAAACGGGAAGGATCGAGCCCTTGGGTGACAAAGGGATTGTCCCTGCTTCAGGATTGAATCAGTCAGAGAGAAAAACTGATTCAAGTGGGCTGTAATCGAGGGAAACTGAGTCACTCAAACCCGGTAAAGTGTGGGTGCGGACCTCCAACCCATGACAGTGGTGCCCAACAAGAAGGGTTACGCTCCGTTGTGTACCAATGTGTAGAAAGTAGAGGATAGCCAAGTGAGTGGAATCTCTGAGGGGAGTAAATCCCATAACTGCAGAGAGTGAGTTGCCAGTGACCATCTGGAACTCAGCTCAGAGAAAATAAGCAAATCTTGGAACAGAGTGGCAGTTTGTTATTTTAGTCTTGATTTTGGGGGTAGGGACAGAAAAAAGAATCACTCATCTGATCGCCCATCTCAAGAGGGTGCGGGGGGATGCACGCTCCTGTGAGCCACGTAGCACCCACTCATGGCCACTCAGTGCACTGCCAAGAAAACCAGTGTGCGCCATGTGGGGCAAGCCAAAAAACTGCATAGCAACAAGTGCCCAGACATCCCCTGCCTGTATGAACCGGGGTGGCCACCCACACCAGCAGACAGGTCCCCACTCATGGGCACTGAGTGGGGAACACAGCCTTTGCAAGTCACAGGAACTAGCCGCAAGCACCGAGGAGCCTGGTTCCCCAATGCTCATGCCCAGGACATGTCAATTTCAAGGGTCAGCCCAGCACACTTCCCCCTTCCCCATGGTCCATGACAGGGGGAGTGCATGGCGGTTGCCATGGTAGCCACACTGGGAGCTGCTCATTAGAATCCCTCCTCAATCACTCCACCTGAGTGGCTGCTCTGCAGCTGTGCCACTCAGCAGGCATGGACCCCTGCCCCCCAAACCTTG
The DNA here is from genome assembly GCA_003113815.1 of Sphenodon punctatus. Taxonomy (NCBI): domain Eukaryota; kingdom Metazoa; phylum Chordata; class Lepidosauria; order Sphenodontia; family Sphenodontidae; genus Sphenodon; species Sphenodon punctatus. The sequence goes on from QEPC01012458.1 coordinate 3,506,966, forward strand.
CTTGTTTGAAAATACCCCAAGGCTGCTGCAGAAGCAGTGGAACATTGACAGAGAAGGCTCTGTGTTTGCCTGTCCCTCTTCCCCCCCCCCCCCCCCGCCCCCTTGAGGACATACTCTGGAGCACAGTCCATTACATGTGGTGAAACGACTGACAAGGCCCACAGTTTCCTGACTCCCAGCAGCCTGTTCAGTCAACTAGGCCACATGTGCTCCATCATAAACAAACCTCAAGCATAGACTAGAACTACGTAGAATACTTGCAACCCAGTCCAAAGCTCTGTGGAGTTCACTAGGTGTTGGATTGCCCTAAAATCAGGACTTAGCCCAAGTTCACATGGGGGTTCATGAAAGACCTTGGGAGGAGTCACAGCTTTGCCCCCAAGCAAGCATGTGTTTGGCCATTGTGTGTAAGCAGTGCACCATAACAATCCCAACACCACTTTAGCCACCTGTTGAATACACGATGTGAACACCATTGGACATTTTGCGTGTTTTGGCTGAACACGTGGCCGACGTTGTGTCCAATGATATCGCATTGTGTGTTAGCAAGTGCAACACAGAGAACGAGGCGGTAGTGCTTGTGCGTGGAGATTGGGTGGCGAGCAAAACACCGATTTGCCCCAGGAGGGGCTGTGTGTCTGAGCAGCACCACATGGTGAACACAGGGCCAAACCGGTGTTCATATCAAGGTTAAAACACACAGGCACCCATTGACGTTATGTCTAAAGACACCCCGAGTCTCTAGGTTTGTACCTGAAACCGAGGGTGCAATGTAATCCTCAAGAAGCCCAGCAAACCAGCTTTTTGGGAGTTCCGCACAGGAGATCTGGATCCAGGATTTGGTTTTGCCTCACTACAGCTGCAAAACTGAGCTCATCGGTGCTCTCTGGATCTGTGATTCCATTTAAGCCCACTTCTAGCATAGGCTACAAGTTATAAACAATTCAATTTTAACACAACATTTAAAGAAATTGGATCCTCCTGACAACACAGTGAAGTTTAAAGGTCTGTCTCCCCCCAGCATCAGTTAATAATATCGTCATTATTTAAGTCCCTAATACCTCAGGCAGCTTTAAATGCAGATGTGCTCTGTCAAGCTAGCTACAAAGAATGGCATCCTGGAGTTCTGTGTTTATTGTGTATCCCAATGATTCCAAATCAAATTTGCTCAGTTTACAAACAAAGAGATGGCTTTTATGAGTGTCCAGAGTTATTGGTTTAGAGTCAAGCTGGCTTCTTTCGATCTCTCACAGCAACACAAGTAATAAAGGCTCTGCGGGATAAACTAGGCCTGAAGGGACGCCCATCCATTCCCAGTGAAAGTTAATGCACTACAAAGGTGTAACAGAGGGCAGAATTTGGCCTGTGCAAATCCTTTGATGCTGGCAATAATGGGTGATGGGAAAAGGAAGTCTGTCAGATCCATTTGTGTTGCTGGCAGATATTAAAAACCATGTTTTCATTTGTTAACATAACACTTTGGAATTGAGAGACAATAAACAAGCATACCCTCACTGCTATTTCACAGATTATTGTCTCGGGCTGTTTTTAGATGAGCCTAATTTCTCCTGGACTTCAGAGTCCAGGGGAAAACAAACTCGTGTGTGTGTGTGAGACAGAGAGAGAGAGAGACAGAGAGAGAGAGAGACAGAGAGATTTAGACAGTCACCCCCGCTACTCGAAGTCACCCGGGCACCATTGGAAAGAGCAGGCGCTGGGGAACTCGTGCATGCTTGGAGACAGTGAGTGCATTCACACATACATTAAAATGCTGCTTTTCCTAAATTCAGTCAATTTCAAAATGCACGTAAATAAACCCATGCACTATTCACACTGACATAAAACTGACTAGTCTGACTCTCAGGCTAGTCAGTGTCATGTCAGTTACACAGCGCCCCTCCTGGCTCTGCTCCCGGAGAGGAGCCAAGAGCTGGGTACTGTGTAACTGACCTGACACTGACTAGGCTAGTCAGTGTCAGGTCAGTTACACAGTGCCCCACTTCCCCACTCTTGGCTCCTGGAGAGGGGAGAGGAGCAGGAAGCGAGGCGCTGTGTAACTGACATGACACTGATTCCAACAAGAGGATTTATGTGGGTCATTTCAAATGCGTGCTTGTAAAGGTAGCTTTTGGCTGCCCCTCAATGCGCTGAAAAAACAAGTCGAAGAACTGCTAAATAAGCACATGGAGTCTCTCCTACATCGTTCTAATATGCAGGGGAAAGAAAAAAAGCACTGATTTAATGTATGTGTGAATTTTCAGGTCTATAGAATGCGCCTCTTGAAAGCCCTGCGTCTGCAGCCGCTGCTGCTAAAGAGAACAGGCGACATGTCACTTCCGGTAGCGCGGGGAGCATGTAAACAATCCCCGCGCTGCTTTCCATTTGAATACGGGGGCGTTTCTAAAGCGCCTCACGTAAAAGTGGCCTGAATCACAAGGTTTGATTATCTTTAGCATAATTTTTTCCTCAAAACTGCCATTGCTTTGACCTCATCGGCACATACAGACTAGGTCTCCTAAAGAAAGGGGCTCACCCTCAAGAATCAGAATAAATTCCATCTCCTTCTCCAGTCCCTTTGTGTCCACCAGTGGTACATAGGAGCCATACAGAATCTGGGAGCAACTGACTGGGGAGGAGTCCCCTAGCACAGTGAAAGGGTATGATAAATAAATAGCCCTTTGGTAGGGTGACAAGATTGCAAAAACCTCACATTGAGACACCCTGGTGCCCTGATCCCTGCCACTCCTAATTTGTATAAATACATCCATGTTAATTCATGTACTGATGACTACAGACATTAACAACTGGTATTGGGGGTGGGGCGCTGGCAGTTGGCCAGCAAGGGGCCATTGAGCAGCTCGTCCTCCCCCACCCCCTTGCAGGGGTGGGGCCTGGGAAGGCTTCCTTCCGGGCTGCTCCCCATAACATCGGGGGCGGCCGGAGGCCATGCCAGAGGCACGCGTCAGGGGCACGGCTCGAAGGGGCATGATCAAAGGGGCCTGCCCTTTGGTCGTGCCCTTCAGTTGAGCCAGGAAGTTGGGGAGGAGGGCTTGTCGCTGGGACTAGCTGATGTGAATTCTTTGCTGTTATGGATTGTGAGAAGGCCTCCCGCTCTCCCCACTGAGAGAGGGGTTGAGAGGGAGGATGTCCCCTGGTGGCAGCAGGGGACAGAAGGATGTATTGTAGAAGGTCCCTGATGTGAACAGGATGGGTATGTTAAGTCTAATAATAGCAGAGGATAATTGGAGGGGGTAAGATGTAATTATTTATTATTATATGGGGGGGGGGGTTGATTGTGTATTGTTTTTGAAACGCTGGGTCCCCCTGTGTGGGATATAGACCCTAGCGTTGCTGTATTTGTGTGTTGCTTTGATTGCTGGGTTCCCCTGTGTGGGGAAAAACCCCAATTATTGTATTTATTTGCTGTTGTGAGACGCCTTGAGACGCCTTTGGGCGGGAGAGTGTGGGATACAAATGAAAAATGAAATGAAATGAAAAATGTAAATTACGCAAGCTTAAAATAGACCACTGCACAATTTTTTTTTGTTCTTTTAAAAATGTTTTTAAAAGAAACAAAACAACAAATCACCCACTTAGAGTAGGATACAATGGAATCGATGTAGTCAGAGACAGGATACTGGGCTGGATGGACTTCCTACGCATTTCCTATGTTCATAAGCACTTCCTATGTTCCTATGCTTCACCCGCTTCCAGATCTAACAAACATATTGTTTCTTGAATTGGATAAATCAAAATCTGTACCTGATAACTCAGCTTTTTAAGGTGTATAGAGTACACCCACCCAGCTAAAAATATCAATGCGTTTTAAAATGATTTTGTGGTGGCATTTTGTCAAAATACAGTAGTATATGTTACATAAGAACACTGGGGAAAAGAGGAAGCCACACTTAGTTGCTGGGGGATGGAACAGCTTTGGAATGTTAAGTCGGCCTGGACAGTGACTGGTGCATTTTAAAAAAGCAACTGACTAGGGTGGACTGTTGAAGGAGAGAGAGGGCAGAAGGGATTATAGGAGCTGTTACTTATCTTGAATCCATCTTATCCGTTATGTGAACTTGAAACCTGAATGTTACCTGTTCTTTACATATAATAAACTGAATTGTGTTTACACCTAACCCGGAGGCTGGGGTACCGTCTGTCTCACTCCTGCTTGGCTACAACGCTGCCAATAGGGGATCACCACCAGGAACTAGGTCTGGAAACGGTGAAGCACCACGAGAGAGAGAGTAAACCCTGGAGCAGGAGTCAGGCCTGGGGACCCTTGGGGAGGGAGGGGTAACAGGCTGGTGGCAGCAAAAAGTCCCCAAGTCCAGAGGGATTGCCACAATACCCTCCAAGAAGACTGCAGTGTAAATGCAGTAGCACCGCCATCCCCTTCTGCCAGTGAAGCCAGCTCCTGCTCAGGTGAGCATCAGGGACAAAAGTGCTGTGCACTGCACTGCAAGTTTGGAAGGTTGCTACAGTAACCACACACCACCAAGAAATCATTCCTATATGTGAAGGTACTGATATTTTTAGCTGGAAGGGCAAAGTAGCACTTGAGTAAAACTAACACTGTCCCAGTTATTTAACTAAGCATAACTTGAATTTCTGATAAGTAAAACTGTTACAGAGATCCCACAAAATTGGACTTAAAAGGACTCTACTGTAATAAACCTTTGGATTTCCTTTTCAAGGCTCTGCCGGTTGAGCTACAGATGTCTGCTTTTTTATTTTTAATTGAGACACTAGACCCACATATTGCCCACTAGTTAAACAGCCATTTGTTAGGATCCTGCAGCAGCATTAGCAGTGTGGTTAAGTAGCTTTGCTATGGTAGTACAGCATTTTCCAAGCATTTGGCTCTGCCTTCATTCCAAAACATTTCCCTCCCAAGTGCAACCAAGGCAGATAGTTAAGGGGGTTATGGTGGGTTCTTTGTTATGTAATTAGATTTGATCTAAGACTGTGCATGGGGTCAAGTATTTTATTTATTTATTAAAACATCTGATATCCCGCCCCTCCTGCCAAAGGCAGCTCGGGGCGGCTTACAATATATAAAAGTATAAACACACACATAAAAATACACAAACAGCAACATAAAACATCTAAAATAGGGGGAAGAGGGGAAAAGGGGGGAAACATCCCCACGGGAAAAGAGGAGGGAGGAAAAAAGAAAATACCTCACCTTTACCACCCCCCCATAAAAATAAAAACCCACCCTCACCCATCTTCTTCACCAAAGGTCTGGTGGGACAGCCAGGTCTTGCATTGACATTAAGTAGAGGAGAGGTCTGGGGTCACCAGGACCTCTGCCGGAGGGAGTTCCACAGCCTCAGCATGGCCACCGAAAATGCCCTCTCCATAGTCGCCCCCCGGGATACCCGGGGGACTTTGAGAAGGGTGCTCCCAGTCAACTGCAGGGGCTGATCCAGAGCACAGGGAGTAAGGCAATCCCACAGATATATGGGGCCCAAGGCATATTTAATTTATTTATTTATTTTAAAACTTTTCTACCCTGCCCATTCTGCCACAAGTAGCTCCAGGCAGCTCACAATCAACAATAAAAACAAAACTTAACACAATCATAACAGGGAGGATTAAAAAAAACCCACCCACCCACTGCCCTAACCCATCCCCCCACCCCCATCCTCCCCACCAAAAGCCAGGTAGAACAGCCACATTTTACAACAGCGTTGAAAAGAGGGGAGATCTAGGGCCAAATGGGCCTTCAGCGGCAGGGAGTTCCACCGTCACCATGGGTAGCCCCACTTAGAACGTGCTACAGCAGTCTAGCCTAGAGGTGATGAAAGCATGGATGACAGTGGTCAGATCAAAGTTGGAAAAATACTGTCAAAGCCGACACACCACATGTAGTTGGCGAAAGGCACTCCTTGCCACAGACTCCACCTGAACATCCAAGCAGAGCTGCGAGTCAAGGAGCACCCCCAGATTCTGTACCTGGGGAACCAGCAGAGGGCAGACCCCATCAATGATGGGGGTCATCACCCCCAGACCCTTACCCACCAGCATCACCTCTGTCGTATCAGGATTCAGCTTTAGTCAATTCACCCTCATCTAATCCCTCACAGCTGCCAGACACCTGGTAAGCATAGAGACTGCCGGGCCTGGGTTCGATGAAAAGGAGGAGAGGTAAAGCTGGGTGTCATCAGCATATTGATGACACCACGTGCCAAATCTCCTGACCACCTTACCAAGCAGCTGCATATACACGTTGAACAGGAGAGGGGACAGAACAGAACCCTGCAGGACTTCACACAGGAGGTCTCAGTATGATGAAAAATAATCCCCGACCACCACTCGCTGAGTTCTTCTGGCCAGGAAGAAGCGGAACCAGTCAAGAATCATACCGTCCACCCCCGCTGGTGCATCACCAACATCTCATGGTCAATGGTATCAAAAGCAACCGACAGATCGAATAGAATCAGCAGGGCTGAACGACCCTGATCTAATTCCCAGTGCAGGTCATCGACCAACGCCACAAGCGCAGTCTCGGTGCCATAATCCGGGCGAAATTCTGACTGCGAGGGAGCAAGAAAACCGACACGATCCAGATGCTCCTACAACTGCCGGGCCACCACCCGCTCAATAACCTGTCCTAAAAAGGGAAGATTAGAGACTGGCTGATAGCTGGTAAGGGAGTCAACATCAAGTGATGGTTTCCTGAGCAGAGGCTGCACCACCGCTTCCTTAAGGCAGCCCAGCACCCTGCCTTCCCTAAGGGAGGCATTGACCACCCCCGCCAGCAACGGCCCCATCGTCTCTCAGCAGGCCTTAATCAGCCAGGATGGGCAAGGGTCCAGGTCACAACAAGTAGCCCTAACAGGCCAAAGAACATCCTCTGCTTTGGTAGGGGTCACTGACCGAAACTGATCCCACAAACATGGACAAGGTGGGGCTTCCATAACCTCTGATTGTCCCAATGCAGGAAATGCGACATCGAAACCATAGTGAATCTGAGCGATTTTATCCACAAAGTAATCCACAAACATGTCACAGCAGGCACCAGATGACAGACCAGCCCCCACACCACCCGAAACAGCTCCGCTGGATGGGATTTAGCAGATGCTATGAGGGCAGCAAAAAACTCCTTCTTTGCTGCCCGCAACTCGCTCTGTGTCACAACCTGTCAGCTTCAGCACGTGAACGGCACCACCGTCACTCCAACCACCGTCCCTCCTGCTTCAGCACCTGCAGCCCCGCATATAGGGCTTGTATAGGTAAGAACCAGCACCTTGAATCGGGCCAGGGAGACTATAGGTAGCCAGTGCAGAAAACGAAGCACCGGTGTAATATGCTCATGGTGACCTGTCCCTGTAAGAAGACAGGCCGCCGCAGTCGGCATCAGCTGCAATCTCTGAACTGTCACCATGGGCAGCCTCACATAGAGCGCATTACAATAGTCCAGTCTTGAGATGATGAAAGCATGGATGATAGTGGCCAGGTCAGAGTCCGAGATGTATGGCCAAAGCCGTCGCACCAGGTGCAATTGGCGGAATGCGCTCCTCGCCACAGCTCCAATCTGAGCATCTAGATGAAGCTGTGTATCAAGAAGCACTCCTAGACTCTGAACCTGGGGAACCTGCGTAGGACGAATCCCATCAATGACGGGGGACACCACACCCACCACCTTCCCCACTAGCATTACCTCTGTCTTGTCAGGATTCAACTTCAGTCGGCTCGCCCTCATCTAGCCCCCCCACAGCCGCCAGACATCGTGTAAGCACCGAGACTGCGGGGTCTGGGTCAGATGAAAGAGAGAGAGTTGAGGGTCATCAGTATATTGATGACAATGAACTCCAGAGCTCCTCACGACCTCGCCCAGCAGCTGCATATACACGTTGAACAGGAGAGGGGACAGAATGGAATCCAATCCTGCAGGACTCCACACAAGAGGTCCAAGGGAGATGAAAAGTAACTTTTTATTTGACTCTAGTCTTTGCATTTATATCTTTCTCTGTGTTCACTGCATTTCCCCCCATCATTGCCAATGTGGAAAACACAGTGAACATGGGTCTCTGTGTTTGGGTTATTTTGGCACGGAAGTGCAGTGAGGCTCTGCCAGTTTGACAGGTCTATAAGGAAAGGAAAATGAGGTCAAAAATTGCTAAGTCTGCTACCAATTTTAAAAGGAAAGCACTGGTTTTAGGGAGGGTGGAGAATATGGTTAGTTTGGTGGGAAGGTTGTTAGTTTGGGGAGGGTGGGATGAGGCATGGGTCTGGCTCAGGGGGATCGCTGGCTTGAGGGGAATTGAGGCATGTGGCTTGGGAGAGGGGAGATTCGAACATGGGACTAGCTCGGGAATGAGGGAATGGAGCTTGGGTTGTATACACTATCATAACAGGTTGTAGTCAATCACTGACTTGGGAGAGTAGTCACTGGCTAGGGGGGGGATGGTGCATGGGACTAGGCTCAGGCAAACTCATGCCTCACTAATCTATTGGAATTTTATGAGGGTGTGAATATATCATGTGGATTAAGGGGGAGGCCAGTTGATATAGTGTATCTGGATTTTCAGAAAGCATTTGATAAGGACCCTCACGAGAGAATTAAAATGTCGTGGGATAGGAGGCAGTGTCCTATTGTGGTTTGGTAACTGGCTAAAGGGTAGGAAGCAAAGAGGAGGACTAAAATGGTCAGTTTTCACAATGGAGAGAAGTAAATAGTGGAGTGCCCTAGGGGTCTGGTACTGGGACTGGTGTTGTTTAATGTATTCATTAATGATCTGGAAGGGGAGTAAGGAGGGAGGTGATCAGACTTGCAGACTATACCAAGTTATTCAGGGTAGTTAAAACATGAGCAGACTGTGAAGAACTGCATTGGGATCTTGCGAGACTGGGGCCCTTTTTAAATGGGTTGCAGCTAAGGGGGTGGTCTGTGGGCATGCTGCTACATGGGCAGGACGACTGCACATGGGCGCACACCCATCCCACCGCATCCCCATGCACAAACGGAGGAACCTGTATTGTCGCCAGTTGCTCGGTGTGTGTGGGGTGAGTGGAGATATGTGGGTCATGGGAGCGTGCACCCATGCACCTCCACATTTACATAGGATGCTACCCCGCATGGACGATGGGTGTCCATGCGTGGGAGCATCTTGGTAAAAAGGACCTTGGTGTCTGGGCATCTAAATGGCAGATTAAATTTAATGTGGACAAGTGCAAAGTGATGCACATAGGGTAAAACAAACCAAACTATGTACAGAATGTTGGGTTCTAAATTAGGAATTACTACTCAGGAAGAGAACTTTGGAGTTATTGTGGACAATACATTGAAATTCTCACCTCAGTGTGCAATGGCCATCAAAAAAATCAGAGAATGTTAGTTTTATTCTCTATCTCTTTATGAATAATTCCTGAGAATATCATAATGCCACTATATAAATTCATGGTGCAACTGCACCTTGGATATTGTGTGCAGTTCTGGTCATTGCTTCACAAAAAAGGTATAGTTGAAATAGAAAAGTTACAGAGAAGGGCAACAAAAATGATAAGGTGCATGGAATGGCTCCCCTATGAAGAGAGGCTGGGTAGGTTGGGGCTCTTCAACTTGGAGAAGAGTTGACAGGGCTGTGTTCAGGAGGGGCAGGGTATAAATCAAATAAATAAATATGATAGAAGTTTATAAAATCATGAGTGGCATGCAACATGTTCAATCCCAATTTAATTTATAACCCGCACTTTCTCGGCAGTACAGCCGACACAAGGCGGCTCACAATGTAACTACACAAAAACCCTCACAGAGGCAACAATAATCAATATTACAATATCAAAACAACAAAATTACAATTTCCCACACAGGGGAGCTTATTATAGCTACATCACACACTACAAGACGCCAGTCCCAAACAACTGTTCTTATCCCACTGTATAAAATTAATCACTTCCAATAAACCTCCCGCCTACCCCCCCAATTCCCACCACTGACTGGCCCTGCTGCCACCAGGACCAGCACAGTGGCAATTTTCCAACCCAACCTACCACTAGGGTTGGGTCAGGACCCCCCCACCTGCTGCCACCAGGTGGTCCTCCCCCTCCAGCCCCCCCCCCGCTGTCACCAAGGGTCAAGCCTAAGAGAGACCTCCCCTCTTCCACTCCCCCAACTACAGACCCTTACCCCAACAGTGTTACACAGTAACATACACCCCCCTTACACCCAAATTCCTCCCACCTCTCTCCCATTTCCCTTCAACAATTTTTTATACAGTATTTCCCCCTAGTCCCCTATAGTCCCCAAAGGGCCCCTAAGGGCCGCACCCTTTGGCCGCGGCCCTGCGGCTCAGCCGCGCTGGGCTCGTTCTTGTACCCCTTCCGGGTCAGGCATTGGGGGTGGGGGTGGGGCGGGGGTCCCGCCATGGCACCCAGGTGTGCCAATGTCCTTTGCTCTCCCCCCACCCCCTTCCAGCTCACAGTTTGTTGTTTTTTCCTTCCCTACAGGGACCATCCCCCCGGCAGCGGAGCAGCAACGGCAGATGGAAAGGTGAGTCCCAGGCTCAGTCGCACCGGGCTCGTTCTTGTAGCCCTTAATAGGGAATGGTTATTTACCCTCTCAAATAGTACTAGAACTAGTGGACACTCCATTAAACTAACAAGGAGCAGATTTTAAAACAAATAAAAGAAAGTGTTTTTTCAACTCCACGCACAATTAAGTTGTGGAATTTGTTGCCTGAAGGTGTGGTCAAGGCCGGTAGCATAACTAGGGCCGCTTTTAGATGAGACAAATTTTGTGCATGATTGGTGAAAAATGTGCATGTTTTAATGCTCGTTTAAACACCTAAACCGTTTTAAATGCGCATTTACAAAACCACATTAAAAGTGTCTCGTCTAAAAGCACCCTAAGTTTAAGAAAGGGTTGGACAAGTTTCTGGAGGATAGGTCCATTAGCCGGGGGGCATAACTCAAGTAGTAAGAGCGCGTGCTTTGCATGTATAAGCTCCCAGCTTCAATCCCCGGCATCTCCACCTCAGGATCCCTGGTAGCACGCCTGGAGGAGGCCTCTGCTGGGGGCTTGGAGGGGTCTCAGGTAGCACGCTGGGATGGCCCCTCTGCCGGAGACCCTGGAAGAGCCAGATTTAGACTCGAATTTGAAACCCCTGCTGCCGTGTCAGGTTGCGACAATACTGGGCTAAGATGGACCATTGGTCTGACTCCGTTAGGCAGTTTAGTAAAGCTATTAGTCAGGTAGGTTTGGGGAATGTAACCTCCTACTGTTGGGAGCAAACAGGGAATGGATTGCCCCATAGTGACCTGTTGGGTACTTCCTCCAAGCAACTGAGATTGGCCACTGTCAGAGACAGGTGCTGGGTTCAATGAACCATTGATCTGACCCAATATGGCACTTCATGTGTTCTTACTGGCTTCGGGAGTGAGAAGGGACATGGGGTTGGCTCAGGGAGGGGGTCACTGCTTGGGGATGGTCACTGGGAAGGGGACTGAGGCATGATTCTGGCTGGAGGTGGTGTTTTGTGGTCCATAGAGGGAGTCACTGGTTTGCAGAAAATGGGATCCGTATGTGAGAATTGGGAATGGGGCTGGGAGGGGGAACGGGTGTCACTAGCTTGCAGGAGGGGAGCAATGAAGCTGCCAAGGACTCACCATTTCTCCCTGGCTGGACTGGGCTGGGCTCTGCTAAGCTGAGCCAGGCTGCAATGTTGGAGACTTAGTTTAGAAACAGCAGCAGCCCCTGCAGGAGGGGAGGGCTCACTAGAGACACCACCAATCACGCAGCTAAACTGAAAGTCAGAGAGCAGATGGGTTCCAAGCTAAATACATGCTGCAGTTTTGAGAGTCCAGTTCAAGATCTCAGATATTAGGATTTGGGGGGAATTCTGGGTTCAATCGAATTCTGAACACACAAACCTAGTATTCAGGTTTTGAATATGGAACCCAAAAAGGTCTTTTTGGAATTTATTTGTATTTTGTTACAACCTGAATGTACAGCCTTAATTTGATCTTATACTGAATCTTTCCCCCTCAGCCAAAGCATTTATAGGGTGTCTCACCTTTTTGGTGGATTCTCTGGTGTGCAATGACTCTGCTCTATGTGTAGCACTGCATTTCCCAGAGTTAGGGCACTGATAGGATTTTGTTCACATGGGGAGTCTCTGATGTGTGTTGAGTCTCGAGCTCTGACTGAAGCTCTCCCCATATGCTTGTCATGGATAGAGTTTCTCCCCTCTGTGGATTCTCTGGTGTGTCACAAAGGGTTCAATTGGCAACAAAGCTTTCCCCACAACTGAGGCACATATAGGGTTTCTCTATGTAGTGGTTCCCCCAGTACATACCAAGGGCTGATCTTACAGGAAAAGCTTTTCCTATGCTTATGAGAGAATCCACACAGGAGGAAGCCTTTCAACACATTCTGAATAGATTCTCTAATTAACTGATAGCTTATTTTTGATAACCCAATGTTAGTCAACTCACTGCCTAACACTAATGTAGGATGGAAAAAGTATTTTTAAGATGCAAACTTTAAAAATAAAAAAGTCACTCATAACTCAGAATCAAACCCATGACTTTTTAAAACTTTACAGCTTAAGTTATAACATGCAAGAGGTAAAGGAAATCTGTACACACAAGAAGTGGAACACTTCAGTGTTCTGCTACAGTTGCAATGGAAGAAGCCAGAAACGCCCCCAAATGAGACTGTCCTGGACATCTGGCCCCCTCACCCTTCATTGCCTGTTTGCTGGCCCTTGTACAGGAGATGTGGCAGTGGTGGCAATGCAGAATATGCCATAAGATACAGCAGCTGTGAGGGCAAAGAACCTGTAGAACATCGGAGGATCTGAAGAGGACAGTTTTGCACACCAGGACTTTAAGGCATGCCATTCAGGAGGTTTACACTCACAACCCTGCATTACTAGATGGCCACTGGCATAATCTCAGCAAAAGATGAGGAAGCATGGAGAAGTAAAATGTCAAAGTTCCAATGCATTGATAAAATACAATAATCGGTATTTTTAGACACACATTTCTCCTGGATGTTTGTTGTAACATCCAGAACTTTCTGTGTGACTAAATCACTCATCCAGACCTTAAACATCCGGATCTTTGAACTTCTGCGTGAAACTTCTCCCAGAACTTGTGTTTGTAAAATCTCCTGTGAAACATCCGGAACTTTAATGTGTGTCTAAAATGCCCATTGTCTGGATCAGTAATCCCTTTCCCTTGCTCTTCCACCTTCTTTTCTAGGAGTTGAAATTCCTGGCAAGGGTTGAGGAACAGAATAAAATGGGAAAGTCACTCCATGAGAAGGCACACATGGTCCAGAGCTTTCCCATTCCTAAAGATGAGACATAGCATTCTGGGTGTGCCACATGCTAGCAGAACCATATTTCAAGGGTTTGGCCTGTCGCACAGGCTGGCAGTTGTCAAACATCTTTCCTGGATTAAGTGACATCCACGGCCAGGCTCGTTGAGGTCATAAAAAGGAAAGGCACAGCTATTTGCAATAACTCATGTGACGGGAACAGCTGTGGATCTATCGGCTACAGGAGTTCCACAGGCTCCTACTTCAACCAAGTTAGCCAAGTGTCAGCCACAATGGGCAACATGAAGGCAGCGTTCCCGCTGGAATCTCCCTGATCTCCCTCTCTCATTATGTAACCGCCACAGGCTAAAAATACAACTTGCAGCCGTGATGATGCGCAGCCCAAGCTGAGCAAGATGCAAATTTAATGAGGCTAGCTACCATGGTAACAAGCTTCACTTTGCCAAGGAAGAGGAGAGAGTGGATTTGTTTGTGGGAAGATGGGGACGGATGCTCCTTGGCCAAAGCAGGATTTACCGGAAACCTACACAGTAAAAAGCTTGTATCTTTTTTAAAGAATTGAGCAATCCAGTTAACTGCAGCCAAATAAACTCTGTAGGTTTTTTTAAAAAGGTAAACATTGGTCTCTTTTTAGTGTGAGGATAAATATTTACTAGTCAGTCTTAATTAAATTCAAGCACACATCAACATTGTGAAAATAATGATAAATCAGGGAGCTTCTGTCAATGTGGCAATATTATAAATATCTCTTATAGGAAACAACAAGGTCTTGTCAGAGCTCAAAGCTAAGCAGTGCTGGACCCAGTCAAGTTTTCCTTAGAGCTGAGAAACCTCCAAAGAAAATTTGCTTCACAACTGGTGACTCAGCAGTATTGCTCTTCCTACCAATAAAAAAAGAAGCCAGTGTTCCAGCCTGGTGCTAGAGAGGTTTGTGATGCTGCAGGTGCTGCCGTGTAAATCTGAGACCCCATCTCCCTTTTCCTCATTAAGAGACTCATAGCACTTTTTACACAAGCTCACATGTGATTTGACCAAATTTTAACTGTGGCTGCAGTTAACTGTAGCTAACTGTCCATTAGATATGGACAGACAGACACAATTCTGAAAAAAATTACGTAAGATTGTTTTAGAACAATACAGGATTACCAGCACTCATGTTTTAATCACGAAGATCACAATTTTAGGAGTTTCTAAGAACCTGAAATCACAACACTTGCAATAAAATTGTGAACATTTTCATTTTTAAAAAAGAGTAAATTCTAAGCCTTCTGGTTGCTGAGAAACGCTTGAGAACATGTCAGCAGTGCATGCCTTAAAGGTTGAGAAATGACCAGACAAATACAAAGAGCCTGAAATGCATTATTTTAAAAATAATATTATTTTTAAGCCAATCCCATGATTTAGGGATCCACCATGTTTTGTTTTTTTTAAAGCTAGGGTTAGTAACTATGATAACATCAAATTTTAACATGCATTGCCATTTATACAGTGCTTGCCATCCAACAATATGTGAACGTTAACTAAGGAGTCTCAGAATACCACTGAAAGGGAAATCAGTAAAATTTCCATTACACAGATAGAGAAACTGAGGCACAGAGAAACCAAGGAATTGAAGTCAATGAGAGCTATGTGTGTGCTCAGTAGCTTTAAAATCATAGACTGAAGGTGCTTGTACACTTGAAACTGAAGGACCTAAATCAGAGGTCACTTTTCAATATATTTGTATATTATATATTGAGACCCCCAGGAATTGTTTTGATTTCCAGGTCTCTCTCAATTTGCTCTTGTAGCTCTATGCCTCACAAAATAGGCCCTCCTGCCCTCCCCCAGGTGTACCTACAGTAGGAATTTAGAGCTGGAACGGGTAGCACATTTGACACCTGTAGGTGCTGGTAGTAACGTGACTGCATTTTCAAGTAGTCTATTGGGTGCCTGACAAGTACCCAGGTACTGGGTTCGGCACCTGATTCCCCACAAACGTCAGGTATTACCATTACCAAATTACTGATTTATCATTTTACTGCTCAGTAAATGGTGAGATTGGTACCAGGACTCAGGAAAAAAAAAATTGCAACAGAAAACAATACCGGAAGTAAAAAAAAAAATCGAAGACAAAAAGGATATTCTTTTTGTCTCCCTTGAGGAGGCTCTCAGCCATAGAGAGAAGCCCTTATACTTTTAAGAAGGGCTAGCCTGCCCACTGGACAAGGTGGACACTCTTTCCAGGGAAATGGCTTTCTTGAGATGGCACGGAGGAGTTCAGGTGACTCTTGGAGCTTCTAATCACATCAACCCCTCCATCTTGCCTCCATAAGATCTGCTAATCACTAATCAGGTAGTCCGTGGGGAACAGGTGTGCTCCTCAGCTAAGCCCGCACTGCAAGCCCGACTGAGATTTGAGAGAGGGAGGCACAATATAATTTTTGTCCAGGCTGGAAAATTATCTAGAACTGGCCCTGCTATTCAATTACTGACTGTCTTCTGCACGGCAGAGTCATATAAGTTACTTTCATTACATGTAACAAATCTTAGCCCCACTGCTCTGTGCACTATTGCTGAATGCTCAGATATTAACAAGGGTGGGGAACCAGCAGATAATAGGCCAAATCTGGCTTACAACTCTGTTTTTATTTAGCCTTTTTGCAATTCCTAGCCTTGGCCTGCAAATCCAGTCCACTCCAACACCAAAAGCATGAGCTTGGGGGAAAGGAGCAGAGAGGAGTGCATCTGCTTACGGGTAGGGGATGAATCTATTTAATAGATCCACAATCTTTCCTCCTTCCTTTCAATCCCAAGCACACACCTTAAGTCTCCCTGCTCACAACTCCTATCTTGCCTGCAGAGCTTGTGCTAATTTTCCAAGTGGCGCATGGGAGGGGAAAGACTCCCCACTTCCATAATACAGTGATCACAGGGCCATAAAGAAACCGTGCATGGAATAGAGCATAGATACTCTTATGTGCCAGGGATTTTTTTTAGAATTGAAACACTGAGGTTAAATTTAGTGGAGATTTTTTTTCCCCCTTTGGCAATTCTATTAAAAATAACTTTGCCCTGAAATAGGGCTGCGTATCATCTTATACTGTACAATTATATAATCCAAAACCAAGTATATTATCATACTGAGCACTGAAATGAATAAACAACAACCACTGAAGCGGTGTATCTTGACAGCCAACCAAACATTCCAACTGGCTCCCCTACATGATGCCTTTTGGCCAGAAGCTCTGTAGATCTTAGAGATGGAGCTAGCTCAGGATAGTCTGAATGGAGAAAACAGAGTATGCAAATAGGTATCAACAATATCACGCCTTGCGCCTGGGGAGAGGCAGAAAATGTGTAGCTACAGGCAGTGAGAACAGCCAGGTGGCCAGTGGCCACCATCCACAGAACAAATCAGGAAAAGTGAGAACTAAATAATATACCTTGTGCATACTGAAGACTCGCAAAGCACTCATGGCAGCTATTTAACTTGCACGGCAGTGAAGGGAGGTAGCCTTTGAGAGTAGGCTATGGCACTGGGAATGAGCAGACCTGGGTTCTAATTCTGACCCTTGCAGCCTTCCTATGTGACTTGGATCAAGTCTCTGTGCCTCATTGTCCCACTCACCTTCCAAACCTGTCTGTGCTGACACGTGCTGGAAACAAGAACAGGAATTGACAAAATGGCTGTGCCACAGAACAACTGCCGTTGTAATCCAACAAGATGATGCAATCAATAAGTATTTGAAGAGAGCAACAACAGGCTGTCATGCAGTACTAAGGGCTAAAATCTAAGCCCTCCCAGTAGTTGGTGGATGTTTTCCTGAACATGGACCAAACAAAACAAGCGGAGTGAGGGTTTGACTCATAGTGGCTTCTAGCTCTTTTAGGAAATACTGAGGGTTTTTCCATAAGCCTCAAAAAGGAGCAAGTGATTGGCTGACTCCTCCAGATGCACAAGCAAAATGCAACATTTTGGATTAACAGAGCCTGGAATATGCCACGAGCACTGGAACCATATCCTGGGAATGCCCTACTTTGTACTTACAGAGGTTCCTATGCACGGCCAGATGTTTTAGACATGAAGTTGTGGACAGAGGGGACAAGTATGGATGACAGCCAGCTTGTTGGGTAGATGCTCCCAACCCCCCAGTCTTTGGCTTGTTGTCTTTTGTAGACACATTAGAAATAGGGTTTTGAAATATATCCACATAAGAGAATTCATCCAGACGGAGGCATCCGTTAAGCCCAAAGCAACTCTCAGGGGCTTTACCAAGGGGTTCAACTAGACAGGAGTTCTTCTTTCTTTACAGTGAAGGAGAAATAGTTCTGACAGCTTCCTGTCTTGCCACACAACTTAGAATCTTGCATGTTGCTGATGTATTCCCCTTCCATGGCCCTTGCACGCTATCATTTTCCATTGCCTCTTGCAGACCTCTCCCTTGAGGAGGCTCTCAGCCATAGAAAAAGAATCTTAACGTTTCTGTTTCTGCTTCTCTCTCACACTGCGATCCCTAAACTCCATCATTAGTAATACCCCGGTAGGAACCTGGGGATCTCCCAGAGAGTGACAGCTGTAGTGGAAATAGATGTAAACAGAAACAATGTCTACGGATTCTAGTTGTCCCAGTCACACACCTGCCTGCAAGGAGGTGGAAAAAAGAATGAAGCTCAGTTTCCATGAATCAGTCACCTCTACTTGCTCACAGCACACTTCAATGGCCAAGAAACACTTCATGAAACCAGACTAGAGTGAAGCGTACAGGCCTGCAGTCAAAGAAGACCAGGGGAAGCTCAGATCCCCGGACAAGATTTTGGCCTCTACTACGCTAGGAAGTGGCAAGAAGTTTGGTTTGGATTTTTCTTTGTTTAATAATAATAATAATAATAAAATATACAGTTTATTTTTATAGTGTCCCGCTGCCAGTTGGTGCTCAGACCACATTACAGCGTAAACAAGACAGTCTGGGTTGTTGGCTCCTTAGCTAGCACACTACTCTCTCTTGCCAATAGAAATAGAATCAAAAACCCAGTGCTGCACTCCCCAATGTGCTACTGCTGCAGACTGGAGGAGTGGGGGGAGCACAGGGTGAAATATGATGCTAAATGATAAAGATATTGAATTTCATTAACAAGTGGTAGATTTTGCAGAGCAGACGCAGAGTAGGTCCCACCAGACATTGGTTGACACAGATTTTGGCCTCTGCTACACTATGCTTTTTCAGCCTGGATGTCAGCACACAGCTCTGTTAATGCAACTCCATTCCAACCTGCTACATTTAAGCCAGTCCTCCACCTCCTCAGCAATGTCATTCAGTTCTGGCCTGCAACAGCCATCCTGTCATCTGAGTCCCTTCTCAGCTGCTACGCAGGAGAGATTGCCAATAGCACCACACTCGCGGATGACTTTATAGAATGCATGTCTAGAGCTCCTCCAGGTAAGGAGTAAATGGTGTTTTGAGACTGAAAGGATAAGCCTCCATCATTAAAGTAAATTAGAGTTTTGCCATTGACATTAATGGGAGGACTGAGCTCTAAATCAGAATTTTCATGCAGGCTTCCAAGAGAAAATGGCTAGTGTGCCTCATTCACCATATTAAAAAAAAAAACAGCTCGGAGGACATTGGTGGTGGTGGATTTAATTCTTTAGAACTGAATGGGAAATAAAGAAAGAACCCCACCTTGTAAGAAGGATACTTTATCTATGTGAGAGCAGGGGTGCAGAGGTGCCTTTAAATAATATGCTTTTCAACTGGGTCAGCCCTTTAAAGATAGTTTTTGTTTGCACCAGGGTCATTCTGTCTCCTCTATCCTAGTTTCTAGAGAAGCAGGCTGCCAACTTCCCTGTGGGTCTCCGTTTACTGGTTCATCTGATACTCTCTCTCTGGCTCTTCACCTCCCTCACATACCACATGAGGTATTACAAATGAGACTGCAGAGCCGGGGCTCTTCTGGATGGCTGACATTTTTATAGGTCTTTGCCAGCCAACCACTTCTGTTTAATTTCATTTTTGACACAGATAAATATACACACAGAGAGATACATTATGCATACACAGGCCAGCATTTCCAAAAACATAGGTGTCTAAATCAGGAAGCTAAATGGTAGGCTGATATTTTTCCCAGTGGTACTGAGTGCCTGTAGCTCTCTGTGAATTCAGAAATTCAAGTCGTGGAGTTTAGGGGGCTGACTTTAGGCTGCCATTAGCCTGAGGTTTTCCAGACAGTGGAGATCCAGAGATGGAATGTGATGTGGTCACCATGTTGGTCCCAAGTGACAGAGAGACAAAGTGGTTCAAATGAGATCTTTTATTGGAGCAATCGTTGGTGGAAATAAGCAAGTTTTCAGGCCACACAGACTTGTTTCGGACTAATTCGGGGGGAGGGGGGTGAACAGACAATGCACAGCAGACTTTTAGCTTGGAGAATGAGAGCTTGCTTCCCATGTCCTATCATAAGGATAATTAGTTTAAAAGTGTACCTGTTGTCCAGATAGCCACAAGTGTATAGATGGAGGCCTAGCACTGGAATGTATGGCTGGACTGCTGCAATAAAAGCATAGCTTGTGAAACCTGCTGCTAGGCCTCATTCAAACCACTACAAGAACCTGGCTGCACTGCGTCACGTCTCTAGTAGAAAATGAGACGCTTGCACAAGGCGTTATGAATTTATTCAACCCCATCTGAGAGTTGACCCCATCTATGCTTTCTGGCTGCTGATCCATTTTTGACTCCAGACCTACAGCTGCTACTCCTTCCCCTAGACTCTGGTAGCCCACTCTCATACAAGTCCTGTCATCTTATGTATCAATGAAGGGCTAAAAAAGGCCCTCTGACTTGACAAACACATGGCAGGGTAGGACATGTGCTGCACGTGATACTGGTCTGCCCCATGTCCAGACTGATTCAATAACACATCCACAAGGGAAAACAGAGAGAGACTGTCAGCTGTTCTCTAGCTGCTGAAAACAAGTAACTGGAGATTTATTAGCACTTCAAATGGAGTGTCCTTCAACTCCTTCCACAGAGAAAGGGCCATACAGCTCGTTTCATAAGAAGAAGACAGAGAACATTTTCCTGAACTCTCCTGAGATCCTGAGCTAGAACGAATGGCGCTGAGTGGTAAAAGGACACTAAATAATTCAGTGACAGAAGGAACACAACAACCATGTTATTAAAAACCCTTATGGCAGACTGCATGTCTTAAACTGTGGTCTGAAGAGCAGTGATGGCCTTCAGAGTATTACCACGTGGTCAGAGAGCTGCTACTGTCACAATGGGGAAGCATCTGTCAGTGTGCGAACAGTGACACTTTCTGCTCGTTGCAGCCCTGGCCAAGACTCTGAGGGTTTCCAGAGACCTTTTATAAAAAACCAACTAAGCTAAAATAAAAACCTGCCTTTGAGTCATACCTAGCTGCTGCACGGGCCTCTCCAATGTAAATTCGGCCATAATTAAACTCATGGACTGCACCA
The DNA here is from genome assembly GCA_003113815.1 of Sphenodon punctatus. Lineage (NCBI taxonomy): Eukaryota > Metazoa > Chordata > Lepidosauria > Sphenodontia > Sphenodontidae > Sphenodon > Sphenodon punctatus. The sequence continues at coordinate 3,527,716 of QEPC01012458.1, forward strand.
ATATGGAACGGGTCAAGTCTAAAAGACAATAAGCCACACAGTGATGAATCAGAGCCACAAGCAGCCAGGGGAAATTGGCAAAAGAGAAGTCCTCCAGACAGGGACAGTGGGACAAACTGAGCAGCCACACCCATCACATTATAAAAAGCTGATTTTTGTCTTTTCTCCATAATGCTGTCATTCCCAAGTAATTAGACACGTCATTGTATTTTTCTTACAGAAAGGCATGGAATCAGAAGTGAAGGAGGACAAGAAGCATCAGCAATAGGATTACCATTTTCTTGGAGGCTTTGACCTAAAGGTAGTGTGGCCATACCTCCCCTTTAAAAGAGGACACATACAAATACATGGTTCAGGGCTGCACTGGAACCAATGCAGCCCTGCAACATGTATTTTTCATAAGCATCCTCATTTAAATTATTATTTGGAATTATTTGTAAAGGAATACAGAATAAAACTGAAAATATCGCAATGCCTCGATCACTAAAGATAAACAGCACCCTGACTATCGTGTGCAGTTCTGGTTGCCCCATCTCAAAGAAAGATATAGTAAAACTGGAAAAAGTGCAGAGAAGAGAACCAAAAATGATAAATGGTATGGAACGGCTCCCTTATGAAGAGGGGCTAGATAGGGTAGGGCTCTTTGGCTTGGAGAAGAAATGAGTGAGAGGAGATATGATAGATGTTTATGAAATCATGAGTTGTGTGGAACGAGTAAATAGGGAATGGTTATTTAGTACCCTCTCAAATAGTACTACAACTAGGGGACACCCCACACTCTAGCAAGATTTAAAACAAAGTAATTTTCACTCCGCACACAATTAAGTTGTGGAATTCATTGCCAGAATATGTGGTCAATGCCAGTATTATAGCTGGGTTTAAAAAAGTATTAGATAAGTTTCTGGAGGATAGGTCCATTAGCAGCTATTAGCTGGGCAGGTTTTGGGGAATGTAACCTCTTACTGTTGGGAGCGGAATGTGAACAACGGAATGGATTGCTCATTGTGACCCAATTGGGTACTTCTCCCAAGCAACGGAGATTGGTCACTGTTGGAGACAGGATGCTGGGCTCGATGGGCCATTGGTCCGACCCAGTACGGAACAACTTATGTTTTTACGACTATCTCACCCCTTTCTGACATGGTCACACCCCCTTTAGAGCATCATGGCATTACGATGCTCTGCAGGGGTGGAGTGTGATGGGATTGGAGCTCCTCTGCCTCTCCCCAGACCGGTCTAGACCTAGTTTCCTCACTTACAGCCCTTACTGGACCCAGCTCCCTCCAGAACTGCCCCAGCCTGTAAAGAGATCACTCTACTTGCCACTTGTAACCCTGGAGTTTCCCAAAGCACAGAAATTGATTTCAAGGTTCTCCCAAGTCTCTAACCTGGGGCTCCCCACAACTGTGTCATCCAATGCACACAAGGCTTAGTTAAAAGAATTTTATATTTGTAAAATCAAAAGTACAGTGGAAGATTTGAATCAAGGGTGCAAGTCAAATAAAACTACATCATTTTATGAAATCCCTAAGCTAAGGTCTTACCCTACATCATATGTCTCAGTCAGATGATAAGGCTGGGTGCCATCCCTTTGTTAGCTGAGAGAAGCTTTTTCAGTCCATGTTCTTGCATGAGTCTTGCTGAATGAGTGAATCTCTCTGTCTTTGACAGCTTAAATACCTTACTGATGGCCCTTCCAGATGTTTCCAGGAGCTTTTGTGTTTGTCTTTTGCGTAGGTCACGTCTCAATCCTTAGGGTTCCACTTACATTTCTATTTTCTTGTTTGTCTCATACAACACTGTTGGATTTGGGCTCACAATTCCTTGTAGAGGCTTCTCTACATAATTCTTGCATATAAACTTTCATCCTGACTGTATTTATCTCTTAATTAATAGTTGATGGACATCAGACATGCCCATGATTCCTGAATACAGTGCACTCACACCAGGATCGTTTATGTTACGAGGGTTCTACATATGTTGTTTTCAAAAGCTCCCTCCCTTTCCATGTGGCTCTGTTCCCTCCTGAACCTGGTGGAAATCAGGGGTTCACCCAGAGCTCAGTGATAATGCCATAAAACCCAAAGACTTGGGGTGAAAACAGACATGACATAGGCCTGCTATGTCCCCCGAAGGCCTGCCTGGGCTGGGGAACTACCCGCATGTTTGTTCTCTGACTGCCAGATGTTGGCCCGGGACTGTCTTGGTCTGAGTGGGTGGCTAGTCTGGAATGTCCCCCTTGGATGATCCTGGGCTAAGGGTTGCCCATGTGGGCCAATGCGGGCCACATCAGGCCAACGCATCTATTTGGCCCCACCATCCCCACTGCAGGGCCAGGGCCACCATGGCCAGGTGCCATGGATGGTCACCATGCCCGCCCATCAAGGCGAGAGAATGGGCTGCTGGGGGCAGGGTGGGCGGACCATACGCCTGTTGTGGGCCCACCCCTACCCAGTGTGGGTGGGCAGAGGGATGGTTTTCTGAGCACGGGCACGTTTGGTCGGTACCGCTCCCCAACCCAGAGAGTGGTGACTGCTATTTCCCATCCCGGGCCAGGGAGTCTGTATGCTGCCCGCACGTCTGTTTTCATCCTTGAAGTCAATTCCTGAGGGGTGGTAACCCTAGTCAGCAATGTGACAATGGGTGTTTTTAGACAGATGGACTGTCCCGGTCCTGGCAGTGTCAGCCTGCTTCACCCCTAGGTGGTCCATCCATCTAAAGGTACTCCACCAGATGTTGAAGTGGAGCAGGCTGTGCCTTCAGCGGCGCTCCGGAACATCCCAGAGCACCGCCGGTGTAGCGGATCGGCCAAACCTGGGGCACCAGCCCAAAGCGGAGCAGCTATCTGTCTGATGCGCAGACCCATGCCGCTGCTTCGCTTCCAGCCAGCCATTGTCCCTGGGCAACACCATACAGTTGTGGGCACCAGCCTAGAGAGTCGGGTGATCGCCCGCAACTCTATGGTGTGTGGGAGGGGCCCCACACAGGCAGACTGCAGGCCAAGGCCCCACAAGTCCATCTGAACCCGATCCAGGTGGGGCTGGAAGTAGGCAGCTGTGGGGGTGCACTCCTGGAGCAGCTCCAGGGGTGGGCAGCCCTGCGTCCATCTGAAAACACCCAATGTCTGAGAACTAGGGGTGGGGGATTTGCCACAATGTAAGAGGTTCCGTTTGACTAAGCAGTGCACCCAGAAATCTAGATCACAGATTTACCAAAGCAAAAGGGGAATTTTGTCCAAGCTTAATCTCACCCTGTGCCTTGATAGTCTCCTTCTGGACACTTATGTGAAACAACCAAGCATCTTGGCTAGAAAAACTGAACTGACCATCTTATCAAAACAGCCCCTCTGATGGCATTTCTGTAACTTCAGGCTTGCAATCAGGGCCAAATGTTTATTGTGAGCAGCCTCCGTCATGAGCTGTTTGGGAATATTTGATCCCAGTGGGAAGTGCAGACACAGCACTGAGTGTAGCGGGGGCGTGTGTGTGTGTCTCTCTGGGGAATTAGCTCACCCCACTGCCACGCCTATGCAGCCCTTTGTCCTTGGCTGAATCCCCCTCGAAGGAAGAGGGTAGCATCCTGTAGGACCCAACACAGCCAAAGTCCATAGGGCATCAGTCAACAGTCTTTATTAGACACAGTACAGTGTCCACAATCCCTGGGACTGCTGGCTCATCCGCCTCCAAGCACGGCCAACTCCTCGTGCCGACATGCCCCTTGTAATCCACATCCTGGTGAATGTGGGCAAACCTCCAAGTTCTAGCCCAGCTCAAGGCCCGTCCTGGCCAAGCTACTACCTCTCCTCCAGGCACGTCTACCTCTGGAACCCAGGCTCACCTTCCTCTAGGGACCTCACACAGGTGCAGCTCACACAGGCAACCGCCAAACTCCACACAAAATGGTTGTCAAGGTTGGGTGCAGTTCTACTCTGCACCAGCAGGAGGTGCTATGCCCACGTTCTCCACCACATGCTGTAGCGGTGTGTGTGTGTGTGTGTGTGTGTGTGTGTGTGTGTGTCTTCTCAGGGCCACACGGGGGTGCTGGGGTGTCTCTAGGGGGAATTAGCTCTACCACTCTGTCACGCCTACTCATCCCTGGCTGAATCCCCACCAAGGAAGGGCATACCCTCCTATAGGACCCTTGCTCAGAGGGTATTAGTCCACACCACAGTCCTTTATTAGACTCAGTGGCCACAATCCCTGGGCTGCCAGCTCAGTCACCTCCACCCTGCAGGCCCAGGTCAGTCTCTCACAAGCTCAGGAGCAACACAACATTAACTCCTCCAGACATGAGGCGCCCTCCTGGGCACAGTCTTTCCCACTTGCCTGAGTCCACCCTGGTTCTCCAGTCTTCCACACCTTAGAGAGTGGGACAGATCTTCTGCAGGCTTCTTCCAAGGAAATGTTGTCTCTTCAGCTCCCAGGCAGAGACTACAGTGCTTGCTGCCTTCCAGTTTCTTATATCCCAACAGAGTGGGCTTGGCCAGGCTTCCTCTTCTCAACCTTAAAGGGCCAGTGTCCTGCCCACTCTGTTCCTGGAGTTATCAGCCTTTTTTCTCCACAGGCTGATCTTTCTCTAGGGGCTGGCTCTGCCACACTCCTGGGTGTGCTCAGCCCTCTGGATAACCCATGCAGCCCCCTTCTTAAAGGGGCAGTAGCCACGCAGAACTGCTCCCTGCTGCACTGAGACAAAGCAAGAAGCAAATCTTAAATCAGACATCTCTGGAATCACTTGAAAGGGTTTGATGCAAAGGGTTTCATCTCATTCCTAGCAAAGACTCCAATATTTGATTATAGTGAAGAATACATGTATCAACCAGATCTGCACAGACTGCGCCAATGAGAATTCAGAGAGTTTTTAACATACGGAATCAAACTAGATACCTCCAGCAAATTCTTTTGAAATCAGAGTGATGACCCGTGTAGTACTAGATCATCATAGGCTAAAGTCTAGTCTGAGAGGGATGTACCCCATCTAAAGCTAAGATATAAGCGGTGGGCTTTTTCCACGAGGGGGAAGCGATATGAGTGAAGATTTGGTTACTTGGGGCACTCAGTGACCTTCTCTCTCAACCAACCTTTGCAATGGTTCATTCTCCCTCCCCCTCTGCACTAAGTATCACAGCACATTGCCTCCAGCATGTACAGTGAGTCAGCAGCTCTGACAACCTCAATATCATGGAAATACTCCCACACTCACTCAGAGCCTCTCAATTTGCAGCTTTACAATTAGGAAGAGGGAATCCAGTTTTCAAAAGGCAGTCTAGAGTGATTAAAGCAGGGGACTAGGAATCAGACTTACGATGTCCGGCCTGTGCACTGGGATCATACCTGGATACACCTGGAAAATGTGGCATTTGGGGTCCTGAATCAGAACTAGATCACCCATGAGGTGTTTTCAGATGTGATGGTACCACAGATTGCCACACTTTTCCAAGCGTGGAAATCCGTGGTGCCGTCACGTCTAAAACCGGCCGCCAGATGTTGCAGGTTTTCACGGGCCATGGCAGCACTTAGCCCGGGCTGTTCCTTGGGGCCATTCCCAAGGAACAGCCCAGGCTAAGCGCTGCTACACAGCCCGTGCAAGGGACTCTGGACCGGGGGAAAGCAGGCCATAGTGTCTGATGGCCCGATTGCACTTACCCTGGCCTGCCACAGTGGCCTCCTAGGTCTGGCATGCCTGTGTAAGTGCACAGAAAATAAGAGAGGACTGGAAAAGTTGTGCTTTCATTAGTGAGGATTCCAGCTCAGCTTTTCTTGTTAACATAGAGGTCTGAAATACAAGTTCAGATCCACTCCTGTACTGTTGATGCTTATTTGAATCCAACCCTTTAAGCTTGACCTTCTGTTAGAACACCACTTCTATTATATACCCCTGTCTGTCATCAGGTGAGGTACAGTGCACTGAAGCCTCTACAGAGCTGGTTGGGAAACTTCTGACAACAGCGTTTTCCAATGGAAAAGTACATTTTCATTAGAAAGAAAGAAAGAAAGAAAGAAAGAAAGAAAGAAAGAAAGAAAGAAAGAAAATGGAGAGATCAATTGTATGGACATTTTCTGTTGGTGGGGAATCAAAACAAAATTTATTAACATGTTAGTTTGGGGGTCTGGTGTTACAATCTCCATAGGTCATAGAGTTGCTAGGGTCATCTAGTTGAGCCCCCTGCACCACTGCAGGAACTCCCTATCTTCCCTCTCAATCCTTCCTCTCCCTCTTCCCTGTCAATTGCCATTGACGGGGTCTCCATCCTGCCTGTCCCCCACGCCCATAGCTTGGGCTTCATCTTTGACGCGCACCTTACCTTCAAACCCTACATTGATTCCGTGGCCAAATCCTGCCGCTTCTCCCTCCACAACATTGCTAAGATCTGCCCTTTTCTGTCTGTCTCCTCTGCCAAAACTCTCATCCACGCCCTAGTCATCTCACACCTCAACTATTGTAACCTCCTCCTCGCTGGCCTTCCCCACTCCCACCTTTCCTCCCTCATCTCTGTTCAAAACTCTGCTGCTAGGATCATCCACCTAGCCTGTCGCTTTGACCATGTGCAGTCGCTGCTCTCCTCTCTCCACTGGCTCCCCCTTCCCGAGTGTATTCTGCACAAGCTCCTTGTCTTCACCTGCAAAGCCCTTCATAACCTTGCTCCCCCCTACCTCTCTGCCCTGATCTCCCTCCGAACCCCTGTTCAAACACTCTGCTCCTCTTCCATCCCCTCCCTCACCCTCCCATACCTCCCCTGCTCCCCCAACCACCTTTGTCCCTTCTCCCTTGCTGCCCCGCATGCCTGGAACTTCCTCCCTGCCCCCGTCCGCCTTGCCCACACCCTCCACACCTTCAAGTCCCTCCTCAAAACCCACCTCTTCCGCTCCGCCCTTCCTAACTCCTGCTAATCATCCCCACCCAGGTTTATCCCCCACCTGTTATCTGCAAACTCCCAATTTACTGTAACCAAGCCAAGAACGTGTACCTGAGTTCTCGCATCCTCATGAATGTCGCATCCCTTACCCCTCCCTCTGTTCCCCCTTCCCTGTCTCCCCTCCCCCTGTCTTTAGATTGTAAGCTCTCGGGCAGGGACCATGTCTATCTTATTCTCTGTAAAGCACCAGGTACATCGCTGGCGCTATATAAAAGCTTATAATAAATAATAATAATAATAATAACAACCATCCACACAGAGAAATCCCTCCAATAGCTACAAGTAGAGAAAGACCAGAGGTCTCTTATTGGTGACCTCAGATGAAGATTCCCTTGGCTTCAGGGAGCAGGGGGCCTGTACTTTTGAGAAAGGCCAGGGATGGTGGTGGCTGAATTCTATCCCCTCAGAGGATAGAATTGAGGGTTGAATTCCAAGTAACCAGGATCAAGTAGCAGGGGGCCTAGCGCTGATCTCAGGAATAACTCCATGGAGGTCAATGGGGATATCGGAATCTGTTTCTAGTAGCCAAGTCCTTAAATGAGGAATTTACTTCTGAAACTGTATCCAACCATCGGCAGCGTGGATATTAATCTGATCTTGTGACCCTGTTTGGTAACTGCTGCTGTGCTCATTCATTACACAACCAGTCCCACTGCATACTGTACAAGGTATTAAACTGTGATATTATATCAGGGTCAAACTGGGACCCGGGGCCAGTCTTTGAATAGGTGAAATGAGCCACCCCTATATCAATGAGACATTGATTGATTAACTTTAAAACAGCAGTATCACAATATCTTGCAGCGGGGATAGGAAAAGTCCATGGCTAGACTTTTGCTTCAGTCCCCTCTGCATGCCTCACCCTTCCACTCTGCTGCTCACAAGCACACATGCGAGAAAGACACTGCACAACAACAGGATGAAGCCAGCCGTGCCAGAACCTGGACATTTGACTCCAGAAACGCAAGGCTTCTTCAGCCTAAAGAAGAATCTGCATTAACTAACAACTGTGCAGGGCATCTAGCTTCAGTTGCCAAGCCTCTAACTGACAATTCGATCGCACTCATTCAGTGCATTACATCCTTTCTGCAGTTCATAGCTTATCCTGAGCATCTGAGGATCACTGGAGTTCCGTTACATAGTATATTCCCCTCGGGGTTTGGACATGTGCAATCAGCTTGTTCTACATTCCGGGTATCAGAAGCATGGATTTCAAACACATATCCACACATGTGCATTCCCCTTCATTGCATCCTCGCACGTTCTCTGACTTGTGAGGCAAAACTCCGTGCTCAAGCAATCCACATGAATTAGGGTTGAAAACATCCACCCTGAGTTTCATTCTTAGTTTTAGACAGGGTGAGGGAGCGAGGGATGTTCAAAGTCCTGCAGCACATTAGAGCATCCCAAAATATCTTCAGGAAGGCACTGCATCTACAAACTGTAATACTGTGCATGGAATGCAAAAAGGGAAATTTCATGATGTGGAGATTTGACAGCTCCACCCTGAAAGGTACTGTTTCAAAAGTAGCACCTATGCATGCACCAAATGAAACAATGCTCCTGCCTAAGGTTATCAGCCCTCTGGGTTTGACCCAAATTCTCTGGGCCATGCCCAGGCTCTGACTGGAGCCCCTATTTTCCCAAGTTATCTAGGGCTTTTTAAAAAACTACCAGGAGGATTTTTTGTTTGTTTGTTTTTTTAAAGGAGAAGATGAGGGGTGGGAGTGTCCCTTTGCCCTGCCTCCTTTCTGACGTGATCACTCCCCCCGCCCCGCTTTGGTACATCATGATGTCATGACAGTCCAAAGGAGACGTGGCCACATCAGAAAGGGATGGAACAATCACTCTGCCCTGCCCCTTTCAGCATGGCCCCCCACTTTTTGAGTCAGCTCTTCTGGAGAGGTGACAACTGTAATTCTACTCAAGAAGGAAACCAACCCCTTTATTTTATTTTTAAAAATATTTTTGTATTAATTAGCAATGGTTTGCCTTTATTTAGCATCATGCACAGTGGATTTGAAGGAACTATCCAAATAGTAATTAAACTTCACTACAGCACTGTTGGTATTATCCCATTACACAGCTAATGGATACAGAGGAACAGATGGGCTAAGTGACCTGCCCAAGAACACTCAGCAAGAGAATTCATGAGGCCTGACTTTCACCTCACTGCTCTCAATGGGTATTTTCAGACGTTATGAGATCACGCTCAACCACAGTGAGCCACGCTCAATTCCGCGGCGGGGCCAAAAAGCCCAGAACGTCTGTTCGGCGCCCGCCAGATGTTCACCACGGTCAATACCCACATGGGGTCAATTTCAACCACGCTTCCCGGGCTCCCCAGGGGAATATCCCGGGAAGCGTGGTCAAAGAGATCCCCACTGGGAACCAACAAAAAGTAACGTCTGGACGCCAATCACCCAATGGAACCAAAGGAAACGATCCCCAGCTGTGGACAATGCACGCAGCGTCGCTGCCAGGCAACCAGCACCAACACAAACACCGGAGGGAGATTTAAAGCGAGAGCAGCAGCAAGCAAGCGTGGCGGGATGGAGCGAGGAGGGAAGCGGAAGAGACCGGAGGCACGAACAGCGACAGCGGCGGCACAGGAGGCGGAGGACGTGCAGCCAGGCCCAGCGATGCAGGCGGAGGGGGCACAGGTGCAGGAAGGGGGCACACGGGAGCACCCGACCAGGGAGGCGCCCCGGGAACACCAACCACAGCTGCAGCCGGGTCGCGCCGCCCCGGGGACAGCGGCCGGAACAGGCCCACAGGAGGCACCCAGGAAACGGGTAAGGGCACCCACTGGGAGGGGAACAGGGGGCACAGGGGAACCCCCTGTGGAGGGGGCCGGGGGGACCCCGGGCGGAAGGCAGGGGGGCAGGGGGACCCCGGGCGGAGGGCAGGGGGGCAGGGGGCCCCCGAGAGGGCCCACACCCTCACCCAGCAACCAACCACCCCCCTTCCCCCCCCCAGACACGAAAGTCGGCCCGGGCGGACGAGCCCCAGGAGGAGCCCGGCCCCCGGCCCCCGGAGGCGCACCCCCAGGAGGAGGTGGAGGAGGAGCAGAGGCAGGTGCAGCATGAGCTGGACCGGGAGGAGGAACAGCAGGGGCCCAGCCGGAGGAAGGCCTATCACAGAGGGGGACAGTGGGGCCTCCAGGAGACCCGGGACTTCATACGGATCTGGGGGACCCTAGAGTACCAGCTGGAGCTCGCAATAAACCAGCGCAACGAGCATGTCTACCGGGACATCGTGCGCGACATGGAGGCGGCGGGGCACGAGCGCACTGTCAACCAGTGTCGCTCGAAGGCCAAGGAGCTCAAGAGGGGGTACAAGGCCCTCAAGGACAATAACAGCCGCTCCGGCCACGGGGCCCGCACCGCCCCCTACTACGATGCCCTGGACCGCATCCTTCACATGAAGGGCTCCATAGTTGCCCCACGCCTGGTGGGCAGCGCTGTGGTCCAGGGCAGGGAGCGGGCCGAGGTACCCCCTCCCCTCGCCGCCCGCCCGGTAGACACGAGCTCAGGGGACCCCCACCCCCAGGAGGACCACCCGGGACCCGCAGAAGCCCCAAGGCCCCCCCCCAGCAGCAGCCCGGAGACATCCCAACGCCGGGCCGGCCAGGCGGAGTCGGAGGTCGGCACCTTCACCACCCTCAGCCAGTGGTCCCAGGGGGAGCACTCCCAGGGTGAGGCGCCGGGCTCCGAAGGCTCGGAGACGGACATAGAGGGTAAGCGGGCCCCCAGGGCAGGGGGGGGCACGACCAGGGGGCCGGTGGCAGGGGCGGGGGTGGGGGCCCTGCTGCAGGGGCCACAACCAGCCCCCTTCACCCGCTCCCCCCTCTCCCGCCCGCAGGACATGGGGAGCCCCAGGACCGGGCCAGCGAGACGGTGCAGGCCCCCGCGGAGGGCACAGGAGAGCAGGTGCCGGACCCAGGTAAGGCGGGAGGGCTGGGATTGCGGGAGGGCCCCCCGGGCGCCAGCCCAGGGGGGCCTCTGGCCTCAGTGGGGGAGGGGGGGCAGGGGGCCCCGGGACCCGACCCCGCTAGGGGACAGGGCCCTGCACTGACCCACCCGCCCATTTCCACAGGGCAGCCCCCGCGCGCGGCGCCTCCGCCGGCCGCGGCCCCAGCCCAGCGGATGCGGGAGTACCGGGCGCGGGTCCGCAGGCGCAGGGAGGAGCAAGCGGAGGACATCGTCCGCAGGGCGGAGGAACAGGGGGAGCGCATGATCGCCTCCGTGGACCGCATGGAGGCGGCCATAGAGCGGTCCATGGAGAAGGCCCTGGAGACAGACCGCCGGCTGGAGGCGGAGGTGCGCCTGGAGCGGAGGCGGGAGCGCCGGGAGCACCAGCGGCAGCAGGGGCTGCTCAGGGGCCTCCGGCAGGACATACAGGGCATGGTGCGGGAGCACAGTGCCAAGATGGACAGGTCCCACGACATTGGGACCTCCCTGCTCCTGCATGCGGGCACCATGTGTGCCTACGTGATGGCCGGCGCACCTCCGGGCGCCCTGCCCGCCCAGGTCCCCATGCCGGGCCCCTCGGCGCCCCCGGGCCCAGCCCTGCCGCCCCTGGCGCCCCCCCGGCCCCAGGGCCCTCGCATGCGCCTCCCAGTGCCCCCGGGCCTCCGGAGGGTCCAGCCCCCCCGGGGCGCGACCGGGGCACCGGGCACAGCTGCCCATCCGCCGCCCGGCCCCCTGCCGGGGCCGGGACCGGCCCAGGACACGGCAGGGGACACGGACAGTGGGGGGGAGGGGAGCTCCCAGAGCTCGGTGGGCCCAAGCGGCCGCACGAGGGGTCGGCCCAGGAAACGCGGGGGGATGGTGGGAAGGGGGGGGAGGGGGAGGGCCACATGAGGGCGGGTGGTGGACGGGGTCACGGGGACGGGGGTGGGGAGGGGGCACAGGGTGATTGTGTGCACTGTGTGGGCAATAAAGTGTTGTAAAGAGACAGTTGTCCCCGGCCCGTTTGTGGGGGGGACAGGGCTGTGGGACCGCGTGTACAGGGGCATGGGCACGGAACGGGGGGTGGGGCCCCCAGGGGCGGGAAGGCCCTCACAGCGGGCCCCCCCGGGCGATGTGGGTTGCAAGGGCGTTCCGGATCCTTTTGGCATACCGGTACTCCCGGGGGTTCCCTGCGTTCACGTACAGGGGAACAGGACCGGGGGGCCGGTGGGGCTCGGGGTACTCCAGGGCCGCCCCCTCGGTCTCGCACACATTGTGCAGAACGCAGCAGGCACCGATCACCAGGGCGGAGGTGGGGACGGTGAAGTCCAGGCGGCCAGCTAGACTCCTCCAGCGCTGCTTCAGGGCCCCGAAGGCACGCTCCACCACGGTCCGGCTCGCACACAGGCGGGTATTGTATACCTGCTCCGCAGGGGTGCTCGGGACAGGGTAGACCTTCATCAGCCAGCGGGTCAGGGGGTAGGCGGGGTCCCCCAGGATGCAGGGGGGCATGGGAACACCCTCGATCCACCTCATGCCCATGTCCGCGAAGTCCCCCCGGTACATGCGGGCATAGAAGGGGGAGATGGTCATGATCCTGGCGTCGTGACTGCGGCCGGAGTTGCCCGTGTAGATGTCTATGAACCGGCCCCGGTGATCCACCACCCCCTGCAGCTGCAGGGAGTAATACCCGTGCCTGTTCACATACTCTAGCGCCTCCCCGGAGGAGGGGCGGAGTATCTCTATGTGGGTGCCGTCCACGGCTCCCATGCAGTTGGGGAAGCCTCCGGCCGCGAATCCCGCCATCACGGCCCCCTGGTCCACCAGCTGGATCGTTCTGTCCAGGAGCACGCCCTCCACCGCCTCGCACACATCCCGGAGGATACAGGCGACAGTGCTGAGCCCTACCCCGAAGTGCTGGGACACGGACCGGCAGGAGTCGGGCGTTGCTAGGGCCCAGACCCCTATTGCCACCCGCTGGACCATGGGGATGGGGGTCCGCATGGAGGTGTGCTGATGCTCCAGCCAGGGTGTAAGGAGCTCCGCTAGGTGGAGCAGGGTGCGCTTGTCCATCCTGAAGTGGGCCCTCCAGGCTGGCTCTTCCCACTGGGCCAGCGCCCTAGCCCACCACGTCTGTGGGCGCTCTGCGACCCATAGGCATCTGTCAATGGGCATAGCGAGCAGGGCTGCCCGGCGCATGATCTCCCTTGCCCACAGGAGGTACCTGGCAGCCTCACAGAGCGCTGCGGGCCAGGTCCGGCTCCAGCTCACAGCCTGCCAATCTGCCCCGGAGACCCTCAGTGCCCTGAGGCAAGCACGGGCTCTCCTGCGCCCGTGGTGTGCCCTGCGGGCCCTTGCAGCTCTCCAGGCCAGGGAAACCTGCAGCCGGACGGCCAGGTGCACCTCCGCGGTAAGGAGGCGCAGTTGCTCTGTGTAGTCGCGGAACCACTCGGCTGCGACCGTGAGGTGCATCCAATAGGTGGCTGCCCTGTCCCGCTGCATGGTGGTGGGGCCCCAGGGGGGGAGATGAACTGTTATACAGGGCCTCTGATGGCAGGGCTGGCCGGGGGGCGGGCCCCTAGCCGGGCGCCCCCCCCCCCCCTATGGGGGGCCGGGGTATGATTGCGTGCAATTGGGTACACCTGCAGGCAGCGCACCGGGCCTCGCCCCTGCACGGGCGTGCGGGTCTGCGTGCTCCCTGAGCAGCTGCATTCCATCAGGCATCACCACCACCCCCTCCCCCCCTGTTTGCTACAACTTGGCCTTGGAGGTGCGATTAGCTGGACTGTGTGTGCTATTGTGTTATGCAGCTGTGCTGGGTCCGCACCCCATGCCTCGCTCCGTTCTGCAACACTGTTGCTGCCTGAGGCCTGTTGTCCTGTTCCTGGGAGCCACTGGGGCCCCCCCCCGGGCCGTGAGGGTATGTGGGCCCCCCTGTCCTTGGTGTTATTCTCCCTGTCTCTCTGGACCATGGCTGGTTGTCCATCCACTGGGCTCCCGCTTCCCGGCCCCCATGGGGCCCCCCATATCTGGACCTTCCGCGAGACCATGTCTCTGTGCGACCTGTGGCATACCCCGGCCGTGCAGCTGCTCCTGGGCAGCCCTGCCAGCCGTGCGGGTGCCTTTGCGAGCTTGAGCTCTGGACTTCGCTACTTCGGCTATGAGGCGAGCGCTCGTGATTGCCGGCTGCATGCGGACACCCTGGGGCTCGTTCGCTTCCCCGATGGGCGCCTCCCAGACAAGCGGTGTACTCATGTGCCCTGGTCTGGAGCTGAGACCGTGTCTGCGCTGAGTGTGTGCGGCCTGGGCGCCTTCACGCTGTGCCTTGCTGAGGGGGGCCCTGCCCTGGCCGTGTCCTACTTTGCCTGTGTTCACGGGGCGCGTGGGTACCAGCGCACCCGTGGGGCGGTGTACCACCGGCTGCTGGAGCTGGGACAGCTTCCTTGGCCCCCTTCTGCTGCCTGCTGTGTGGCAGAGCCTTCCACGGTGGAGCTGTCGGCCCTGATGGGGGTGTGGTCCCGGACGGATGTGCAGTTGGGGCTGTCCCTGCAGGACCCCTTCGAGGCCTACTACCTGATAGCCCACCACATGTCCGTGTTGGGGTACCGCCGGGGCTTGATCCATTGGCCCCACCTGGTTCACCGAGCGGGGCACCCATCCCCAGGGCCCGCAGTGGCCCCCAGCAGCGGCCTGTGAGTCCCGGTGTTCCTCCCGGCCCCCCGGTGTCTTGCCCCCGTGTGGGCTCCCACCCGTCCGGGGGGGGCCGTCTCTGCTGGCTGCTCCCTCCCTGATGTGCCTGCCTTGCCGAGGTGTCGCCTGCTTCCCGGGGTGTTGCTGCCCCTGCCTGTGGCCCCGGGCCCCCTCCGGGCCCCACCCCCCGGTCAGCCTGCATAACCGGGGTTCCCCTCCGGTGTTGCCCTCCCTGGTGCCTGGGTGCGGCGCTCTGCATGGCCTCACCGACCCGGCTGTGTCCAGCGACCTGTCCCCACCCGCCAGTGCTGCCACCTGCTGCCCGCACCCCCCCTCTCCTGTGTGCTTGTGTGACCTGGGGGTTCCGGGGCCCCCGGACTGGCCCTCGGTGCCTCCTCTGGGGTGTGTGTGCATCCTTGGACCTGCAGCACTGTACTGGCTGTCCTGCCTGCCCAACACCTGCCCCTCAGCAGTGGAGGGGGCTCTGAGTGCCTCCTGGATCCTTCCTGGGTGGCTCCCTGTGCATTGCAGGCCCCTGCTGTGCCTTGAACCTGAGCTCCTGACCCCCCCCATTCCGGGACTGCCTGTGTTGCTGTGGGGGTGCCCGTGTGGACAGTTCTGCTGGGGGGGTTTCCACCTGGCCTAGCACATTGCAGTTCCCCCCCTCCTCCCTGTCCCGGTCCCTCCCCCCTTGCTCCCGTTGTGCCTTGTGTGTTGTCCGGTCACCCGTGCCCCCCTTCCCTTCCTTTCCCTTGTGTGTGCGTGTGTCCGGGCGTGTGGTCGTGCTGTGTGTTCCGCTGTGCCTCCGCTGGCTGTGTGCCTGGTGTGTGTGGTACCTGTGCGACTCTTCTCCCTCTCCCCCCTCCCTTCCCGTTTCCCTTGTGTGGGCGTTACCTTTTGTGCCTTTTGGCTTCGTTTGCCCTCAGGTGGCCATGTCTGTGTCCCGCCCCTGCCCGGTGGGTTCTGGGTGTTTTGACCACGTCTGGGAATCGGCGTCACGTCTGTTGCGCTGCCCCGGTCTGTGATCTGGCGGCCCAATTCCCGGCCGTGGTCCTGGTCCCGTCACGTCTGTTCAGGGCTTTTATTCGCCCTGGGGGGTGGTTGTTTTGTTCACCCCCACCGGGAATCCACTGTGGTGAACCGGCCGCCCGTAACGTCTGAAATCACCCATAGACAGACAATGCTGCTTTCAAACCATCTAGTTTGAAGTCATTTCAAGAGCCTTTTTACCTGGGTTGATTGTTTTGGAAACTGAAGACATTTATCCACACAACCGATAGTGCATGAGCAATAGTAATGCTCATCTTAGACTACTTGCACAAATTACACAATGGGCTATTATAATAACTGGAGATAATACCGGGTATTATAATTTCACAGTTTTTGTAATGTGTGAATGCACTATTCCCCTTTTATGCTGCAAGATCTCTGGTTGTTGGAATAGCCACATTTGGTGGCTCTTAATACAACCTGAGATCTTGCAGCATAAAAGGGAAATAGTGCATTCACAACTTCCAAAAGTTGCGGAATTATAAAATACCCAGTATTATCACCAGTTATTATAATAGCCCATTGTGTAATGTATGAAAGCAACTTTAATGAGTGAAACCCCCCCCCCAAGAATCATCATGGACCATCCCCATAAACTTTAAAGCCTTCTACGCAGTGTTGTGATCATGATGGACAGGAGACAGTCAAGTGTGAGGGTGGGGTAAAATGTTGATTCACAGGCCCACACAGAAATTCTCACACACACACACATTAGCTGAGATTTTCATAAATCAAGAACCAAAGAGAATCCTCTCTCTAGCTAACACCACAGAGGGGACTCAGCCCTCCCCCCCAAAACAGGCAGTCTGCAAGGTGGGTCCATGTTTCAAAATTACACACTTTTTCTATCACAGCTGTGAGAAAGAGCTGATAGGAGTGCAGCTAGGAGTGAAGCTATCTTATTGTGCCAAGGAGGGGACAACAAAAAATGGAAAGATTGACTGATGTCTCGGGTAAGGAAAATGAAGGAACTCATGGATTTGGGATGGGGGACAACAAGGGAAAATGTGTGGCAGATAGGCTGTTTCTAATTTTGTTTGAGAGGTTTGGGTTTTTTGGGGGGAGGGGCAGAGAGTATCTTTTCCCAAAGAATGGTACATGTATCCTCAGCTGAGGAAGAATATTTTTAAGTAAGTCCTTTGTTACAGTTTTGGTCGAATATTAGAGTGCAACATCCTCATGCTTGGGTAAGTCACCTCCACCGTGGCCTATTCCAGTGTGAGCAGCTCCCTGGGTGAAAGAGAAGTTCATTTTCCATGGTCTGTTCAGTCCTCGGCTTGGCTGCTAAGACTGCTCACAAGGGTGCCAGTCATGATGGAGGTTTGCCACTGTCACATTAGAAAACACCCTGAAAGTGCAATCCTCCACCATAAAGTCAATTGGCTTTGCAGTTTGACCACCTTTCTTCCATCCCATGAGGGGATGTTTTCAGACATGATGCTAACCCCAGTTTAAACATTTCTTATGCATGTTGCAGGGCTGCATAGGGCACCAATACAGCCCTGCAACATGTATAAGAAATGTTTAAGTGTGGTTAAACTGTGGTTAGTGTCATGTCTGAAAACACCCAGGGCCAGCCTTAGATTTCGCAGGGGCCAGGGCGAAGATAAAATGCAGGACCCCTGCGGGACCCATATACAAGGCTAAAGGTGGTCGTGTTTGGGGCCTCCATGCCCAGCCCCGGTGAAGACACGGGCCACTGCCAGTCCCCCAGGAAGAGCGGGGCCCAGGGATGTCACCCTGCCGTAAGGCCAGCCCTGTCTTCCACAGCTGTAGGGTGTTTTTACATGGACACTTAAATACCCACAGAACAAAGGGATGAGTCTCCATTTTCTTCAACTCAGAAATCAGAAATGAAAAAAAATCAGATTTTCTTCAGTCCCAGAAATCAGTGCACTGAGCACGGACTAAAAGCACCATGGGATCCGATCGATATTCATCCCCGATATTCTCAAACCAGGACAACAGCAATGTGCTGTTCACTGAACTATCCCGGGATGGATTTCAATCTGGGATAGAAATGTCCATGTACACGTACCACTTGTAATCCCTGGATAACACTTTCTGGATAATTTTCTCCTAATCCTGGGATGAAGTGTCCATGTAAAAACACCCTTAGTATCTAAGCAGTTTACAACAGGAGTTAGTTTATCTTCACAACACCACTGTGAGGTGGGCAAGGGCACCAAGAAGCATTTAGCTGAATTGCAGAATAACTGTTTCTAGGGAGTGGTCTCTGGTAAGAACAGAAATAGATCCTAATTCTGGCATCCATTGAAATCTAGGAAAGTTCACATGTCCCCAATTTCCCAATCAAGATTCTCATGTACAAATGTCATCTATTGTACTCATAGGGGAGGTTCTGCCCTCTTTGGCCACAAAAAATACCCTTAAAAACTAAGGTGTGCCTCTGAAGCTCTGAGGAAGCTTACATGGTCCAGAATGGGCTCCTAATTACAGAGCAAAAGACACTAGAACACAAAGACATCTTGATCCTTTTACTACATTTACAGCTACTGAATTTCTTTTGAACACAAGTTGAAAGAGGAAAAGTTGATAACAGATTTTTATTGCTAAAAAGTGGTTTTTCTAAACTACTACTTTGCAGCAGGACTCATTTTCTGTGCCACCAACAAGGGTACAGCCCTAAGAGTGCGTTCTTGGTGCATTCTTTTCTTTCTCTGCTCCCTAGTCCTCTCTCTCCCTCCCTCCCGCCCCCCCCTTACATCACAGAGGATACGGAGTGCAGCTAATAAACAGATTATTGGTTTCTTTCTGAATAAGGTCCTTTTCAAACAGGCCGCAATGGGTGGGGGAATGGGTGTGCATTGGCGGCAAACTGAGGTGGGTGTTCACCTGTTGCCACAGGTGCACACCCATCTTCCCCCATCTCCACACATAAAGCAACCAGCATTGGCGCCGGTTGCTCCATGTGTGGGTGATGGGTGGAGATGGGTGGAGCACGGGAGCGTGTGTACACCCCCACCCACTGCCGGCAATGTTCCCACGGGCACCCTCATTGGTGACCCGCAGCATTCCTACGGATGCCTGCTTCCGCCCCCCCCTCCCCCCCCATTTGAAAAGGGGTGAACTTCTTACTGTCAGGAGCTGGGAGTGAACAACGGGGAATGGATTGCCCATTGTGACTGTTGGGTCTTCTCCCATGTGATCGAGATTGGCCAGTCAGAGGACAGGATGCTGGGCTTGATGGACCATTGGTCTGACTCAGTATGGCACTTCTTATGTTCTTAAGGGCCTAAGAAAAGCAGTGAGAAAGGGAGATGGCACAGCTCTAGATTCCTCCATCTTTCCCAGCTCCTTCTTTCTCTGCACTACCACAACCTGAATGGTATTTGTAGAAAAAATGCTTGTCTGAGCTCCACTCTCCTCTCCTCTCTGTACATGCACCTTCCCTGCCCCTCTAGATTGTGTGGAGCCCACTTGCTGTTTTTGGCTAGGCATGCAGCATTTTAAGTTAGAATCTTGTAGTAATTAGGTTGCAGTCAGAAACCAAATGATGGAATCAGCCTGTATACAGCAGGGGGGCCATATGGTAGAGCAGTGTGCTAATGCACTTTTCTACATTATTCCTGTTTCTGACCAAGTCTTTTGAGCTCCTGAGAGTCCAGTTTGGGGCAGGTGAGAGTCGTGAGGAGAGGCTGGGGAAAGGGGCATTCTGTGTTTGGCAGCACAAAAGAAGCAGACGTAATAGGATTTTTTAGCTGGCTGGCATTTTCCATTTGGCTGTAGTGGAATGAGGAGATGCAAGGAGGCCCCGGTGGGGGGGAGAAGAGGTGGGGTTTATGGAAATGCACAGCCACAAGTGATCACGGATTATCAAAGTCTTGAACCAGAGTCTTGAAGCTGCTGCTGCTGCACAGGAGCGATATAAGTCATGTAGCTCAATGCAGACACCAGCTGGGTGATGTAGTAGTGGCAATTGCCCTGAATAGTTGCACTGGAGCTCTGTGAAGAGCACCTCACAGCTCTATCTAATACCTCATTCCTGACATGCAGCCCTCTGGCACTCCAGTCCTGAGGTCCTCTGCACCAGTGGTTCTCAGCACGTGGGATGCAACTTGATGGGTAGATCTTGGGTGTGCCACAGAGGCCCTTTTCGCACAAGATGCCCCCACCCATCTCCACGCAGTTTCGCTGCGTGGAGATGGGTGGAGGCGCCCGTGGGAATGCCGCGGCGGATGGGTGGGGGTGCGTGAGCAGTCCCGCGCTACACCCATCTCCACCTATCACCCAGGCATGGAGCAATGGGCTCCAATGCCTGTTACCCAGTGGGTGTGCGTCTGTGGGAATGGGCGCAAACCCACCTCCGCCCACCACAGCTGCACACGCATCCCCCCCCAACCACCCCGGGAGGGCGGAGGGGAGGGCATGCAGGCTGTAGCTTGGACAATCTCACTCTCAAACCCTCACCAATGCTTCTGGAGCAGCCTGTGCTGGGTCATCTCCATCTCCCACCTAGTAGAGGAGCCCGAGCTCCAGGAGGTGAGAAGGCTGCTCTTGATGTCTCTCTTGGTTGATTCTCCAGCCCAGGACCCTGGAGAGTGGAGAGCCCTTCATCCATGCTGTGCCTGTGCGCCCAGCCCAGCTGGCTCCTGGATTTATTTGAGTGGATCCGGGATTTTAAATATATATTTTGATCAAGAATCACTGCTGTACCCAACAGTATCTCGGTTCTGATCTGCAAAACATTCTGTCTCCAATTCAGAGAATCAGAGAATATCAGAGTAGAAAGGGTCTTGAGGGTCATCTAGTCCAACCCCCTGCTTGGATGCAGGATGACTGAAGCTACAATATCCCCAACAAATTCTTGGATATGTGGGCAGCAATTCTTGTATGAACAAAAGCATGCAAGATTCTGGTGCTTAGAGGCACCAGACATCTATTTTTTTCTGGACCTTCCTCTTTTCATGCTCCAGACAAATTTTGTCTGGATGGAGCTTCAAGAAATGCAATTTTATCTGGCAATATGCATGCATGAAGACACACAGATGTCCTGTATCGTTGGGAATTGTTCCCCAAACTGGGATATGGAAGGATGCGAGTTTGAATCTTTCTTCTACCAGTCCAGCTGTGCTTTCTAGATAACTCATTCTTTTACCTTTCAACCAACAACCTGCTCTGAGAGGAGAGAAACTTATATTTATAAATTATTAAATGGAGAGAGTATTCAAGGGCACAGGGAGGAACAGAACCTATGACCTATAACGTTCCAGCAGCCTTCGTGTCCAGTGGAACTTTTCCAGGTGGTGAGGGGTCTGGTCAGTCCAGTCTGTCTCCACCTGGAACTGGAGTCATCCAGTGCCCTTGTGACATGTTTATGGCATATTTCGCAGGTAAAATCGCTTGCATGCACCCTGATTTCGACTCCACCTTTTCTGAGGCAGTGGTAGAGTCAGAGGGTGTGAATGCCCAGTCTTATGTGTTGTGGGATCCGTTTCAGCTGATGTTGCCTGCTGATGCAGGGGATGTGCTTGGGTCTGTCAGAATCACTACGTATGAATTAGATTCTTGCCCATCCTGGGTGGTGAAGGCCAACTGGGAGACATTGGGGCCATTTCTGGCTGGGGTGATCAATGCTTCCCTGCGGGAGGGAAGGGTGCCGGATTGCTTAAAGGAGGCGGTGGTCTGGCCCCATGCTCAAGAAGCCATTGGTTGGCATTGGTTCTCCCACCAGTTACTGGCCTGTCTCTAACCTTCCCTTTTTAGGGAAGGTTACTGAATGGGCGGTGGCTCAGCAGCTCCAGGCGGAGCTGTATCGCATTGGTTTCTTGGACCGTTCGCAGTCTGGTTTTCATCCAGTTTATGGCACTGAGACTGCACTTGTGGCTCCACCTGCAGGTGGAGTTAGGCCACTTTTAGATGAATGGGTCGCCATCGAGCAACCTGCTCGCGCAATATTTAAAAATCCCGCGATGCGGGATTACACGAGACGGCCAGTGGGGATCACATGCATGGAAGGCAGTCGCACATTATTTGCCGACTGCGAATGAAATACCTCACGGTCTAAAAGCGGCCTTAGACAGGGGCAATTCTACCCTGCTGATTCTACTAAACCTGTCTGCAGCTTTTGACACAGTTGATCGTGTGGTGTTGGTGACTCGCCTGGAGACCTAGCTGGGGTGGGCGGGACCATTCTTCAATGGTTCCATTCCTTCCTAACCGGAAGGTCTCAGCGGGTGGTACTGAGGGATTTTTCATCATGTCTCCGGGGCCTGCCCTGTGGGGTTCCACAGGGTTCTATTCTGTGCCCCCTCCTGTTCAATGTGTACATGCAACCACTGCGGGAGGTCGTGCGCAGGTTTGGGGTCCAGTTTTCATCTGACCCAGCCCCGGCAGTCTGAGTGCTTTCCCGATGTCTGGTGGCTGTGGGGGACTGGATGAGGCTGAGCTGACAAACTGAATCCTGCTAAAATGGAGGTGATGTTCATTGGCAAGGTGAGGTCAGTGATCTGGGCAAGGGTGGGACACCCATCATTGATGGGATTTGCCCTCCCTTGGCCTCTCAGGTTCAGATCCTGGGGATGTTCCTGGATCCCCAGCTGTGCCTGGATGTTCAGGTGGCAGCTGTGGGTAGGGACGCCTTTCGCCAATTACATCTGGTAAGATGGCTCCAGCCGTATATTTCAGATCAAGACCTTGCCACCGTCATCCATGCATTTGTTACCTCGAGACTGGACTGCTGTAATGTGCTCTGCGTTGGGCTGCCCATGGTAACAGTCCGGAGGCTGCAGCTTGTGCAGAGTGCAGTGGCCTGTCTGCTTACAGGGACGGGTCATCATGAGCACATTACTCTAGTTCTTTGTGCACTGCACTGGCTGCCTATAGTCTTCCGGACTTGATTCAAGGTGCTGGTGCTGAGCTATAAAGTCTTAAGTGGTCTGGGCCCTACCTACCTGAGGGATCACCTCATTCCCCATGCCCCGGGGCAGCCCCTGTGGTTGTCTGGGGGTGCCCTCCTGGAGGTCCTGCATTTTTGTTGGGTGGCCACTGTGAGGAGGACATTCTTGGTGGCTGCTCCATTGCTGTGAAACTCCCTTCTGGCGGAGGTTCGCCTCTGCCTCACCTTCCGGTGGCAGTGTAAGACCTGGTTGCTCCAAAAGGCGTTTGGTGGAGGGGATGAGTAGGATTCAGGGAGGGGATTGATATGGAGGGGGGGTGGAATGAATTTTTAGATGTTTTAGAATTGTTTGTATACTGTTTTATATGCTTATTGGATATGTACGCTGCCCTGAGCTCCCTGAGGCAGGTATTAAATGTGAAAAATAAATACAATAAATAAAATTGGTCCCCAAAAGTTTAGCTACCCAGCTACACTGCTAATGCTGCTGCTGAAACATCCAAACAAAGAACTTTTTAACTACTGAAGACTATGCAAAGCCTCCATTTGAAAATGAAATTGAAAATTAATGGTACAAGTCTGGTTTATTTCAGAGACTGCTTTGCTTGTGATTGTTTTCATTTTTATTTTTATTAACATTTATACCCCATTCCTCTTGCCAAGGATGACTCAGAGTGGCTTACAAAATATAAAATACATCAGTAATAAACATCAGTATCAAAATTATTAAAAATATAAATAAGAACATACATAAATACACATACATAAAAGCAGCTGTGCACATAAACAATCTCCCCCAACCCAACTAGCTCAACCCAACCCACCCCCGCCAAATGCCTGATGGAAGAGCCAGGTCTTACAGTTTCATCAGAAGGCAAGGAGATTCGGGCTGAGACGGACCTCCACCAGGAGGGAATTCCAAAGCAATGGCACAGTCACCGAGAATGCCCTCCTGTCAGTTCGGACCCGCCAATAACGCGGGACCTCCAGGAGGGCACTCCTGGATGACTGCAGGGGCCGCCCAGGGGATGAGGTGATCACTCAGGTAAGCAGGGCCCCCAGGCCATGAAGGGCTTTAAAGGTCAAAACCAGCACCCTGAATTGGGCCCAGAAGACAATAGGCAGTCAGTGAAGTGCTCGGAGCACCGGTTGAATGTGCTCCCTGCGCTCTGCCTCAGTAAGCAGGTGGGCCGCTGCATTCTGCACTAGCTACAGCTTCCAAACCATCACCATGGGTAGCCCCATGTAGGACGCATTGCAATAGTCTAGTCTCGAGGTAACGAATGCATGGATAACTGTGGCAAGGTTGGAGTCTGAGACATATGGGCAGAGCCTCTTTACCAGGTGTAATTGGTGAAAGGTCCCCTCCATCCATATTTTTGCTTTTTAAAAACTGAGGGTTGTTGTTGGGGGGGGGGGGGG